>RBNK01000153.1:0-36737 GCA_003990785.1 Endogone sp. FLAS-F59071 | reverse complement strand
CTTTATCGTGGTGTCGTTTGTCACATTGTTTATCACTTTGTTTGATGTGTTGTTTACGATTTTAAATAAACACTTACAGTAATCGCAGTTGTAATTGCGTAGATGATTGCGTAGATCTCAGGTTGTCAAGCTGCAATTCGAGCGGCTCGGGGCTCATAACCTGTTGAAATTTGATCTTCGAATGTGTGTATTTGGAGTAAAGAGCGCACTGGCTAATGAAGCCAATATGTGTGTATTTATTAATGCTAAATTATGATTGATCGATACAAACAAAGATCATCTAAGCCACAATTGAGTGATGTATGATCGATCGTTGATGCATCGATCATTGATAGAAGAGATATAATAAGCTAATAATTACAACACTTCAGGCGTCATTCCGATCTGGTTATACCCTGCCCATAGATCCAAGGTTGAGTAGATTTGCGCCTTTTTCAACATGTTTTGTAAGTCTTCTGAGTGCGGGATTGGGTATGCGTGCTTCTTGGTGACTGAGTTCAATTTGCGATAGTCGATAACCATTCTCTGTCCATCCTTCTTTGGTACTATGCTAATAGGTGATGCCCATGGGCTTTTTGATCGTACAATTACTCCTGACTCCAATAGCTCTTGAACATGCTTTCATACAAAGTCATGATAGTTGGCTGGCAATCTGTAGAGTGCCTGTTTGATCGGTTTGGCGTCTCCTGTGTCAATATGGTACGTGAAGAAGGCTTGGTCCGGCAGGTCCTTGAAACTGATTGCGATAATATCCTCATACTCCTTCAGTAGGTCTTGCAACTGTTTCTTCTGGTTCGGTAACAGGTTTTCATTAAGGGAGTAGATGTGCTTCTTGGTGCTCTCCTGGTCATCCAGTCTTTCTATTATCACGTTTGCTTGTCCAGTCGATCCAAATCCTTTCCTTCCACATCGTGTTTCTTCCAGGTTTTCTACTTCCTTCAAAAGTTATTGTTCGCATTTGACGATTACCATCTGAGCAATTCGATCGCCTTGGTATACTTTGAATTGGCTGTGGTTGTGGTTTACTAGTCCAACCTCAATTTCTCCCCTGTAGTCTTTGTCTATCAGTCCGGGGAAGGCTCCTATCCCAGAATTGCGGTAGAGTCCACTTCTTGCCCATACTTGTGCACACTGTCCGGGTGGTAGGGTGATAGCAATTCCAGTTTTTACGAAGACTGATGATTTCGGTTCTAGAGTGTAGTCTTCATCTGCATATAGGTCGTATCCTGCGGCTCCTTCGGTTTTTCTCTTCGGTACGATTGCACTTTCTGTCAATTTCTTGACTCGGATTGCTGTATCCTTTTCCTCAACTGTGAATACTTCTTCGAAGGTGGGGATATTCGGTTCCTTCCACTGTTCGTGAGTTGTGTCCTACAGTAGGTTTTGCCACAAGTCCTTCCACCACCAATAGCGCATGCTGATGCGTTCATCGGGGTGAATTATTTCCTCAAGTGCAATGATTTCTTCTTCTGAATCTGAATCGCTTTCTTCAATCAGGATCGGTCCATCGTCTTCATCATCTTCCTGGAATAAGGCTCTGATTTCAATGGTTGTCTGAGTGGTATAAACTTCATTGCTCCATTCCTCGGGTACTTCCTCATCTTCATTCTCTTCGGGTATTATCTGTTCTTGTTCTTGGTCATAATGCTCCTTCCAAGTCCCATGATAACTGATGTCATATGGTTCGTCCAGATATCTGACCCAATTTTCACACTCCCAGAGGTCATAGGGGTTGACTTCATCCCAATAGCATCCTTGCAGGTAGGTGTTGCGATTTCCCCAAAGACGTCCTTTGCCGATGTATCCAATATTCGTCCAGAAACAGTCCCATACTTCTCCAGTATTCTCTGCGAATGGGTGAGGATTCCTTCCATTATACGGCCCATGATTCATTGAGGGTGGAGTCCTTCAGCAGGTCTGTGACAATCTTGGTTTCTTGATCTTCTTTTCTGTCGGCAGGTGCATCTCCAAGGTGTCTTGGTAAGGTATCAACTTCGTATCACTGCAAGTGCACATCATCTCAGCGTAATAGATGCATTGCTCACAGAATGGACATCTAGTGTTCCTCATGTTGTATTTAATCAACTGGTTCTTTTCCAGAGGTGTCAGGCGGCGGTATTCACTATTGATCACCACATTTGCTTCTTCTTCTTCCATCAAATTGAGATGCACCTGTCTGGGGGTTATTCCTTCATCTGTGTCACTTTCGTCTTCCAGCCTCTGAGTAAGTTTCAGTACTACTCCTTTCTGAATATCCAAAGGTACACTGAACTTTCTTCCGTGGTTGATGAAGATTAACCTTTATGCATCCAAGTCAATTCTTGCTTTAGCTTTCTTCAACCAGCTGTTGCCCAAGATGGCATTATAGGATTGTGCATCAGTGACCACCATTCTGACGGGGATTATTTCTGTTCCAAACTGAACTGGTACTTCTTGGAGTACTCCTAGAGGTACGCTGCTTTTTCCACTTGCGACGACCAAAGTAGAGGTAGCGGGTTCGTCAATATCCCATCCTAAGTGGTCTAGGAAATGCTTGGTGATGATGCTGACTCCTGCTCCAGTGTCGATAATAACTGAGCATGCTAATCCTCCAATGTTGCATTGTGCGTAGGCAGATGAGGTATAAGTTCGCTCTTCTTGTTCTTCGGCAGTGTTAACTTCCTCGACTCGGATGGTTGGTTTGGTTTCGGTAATCTGAGTCTTCACCTTTTGCTTTGTCGATGGTGCGATCTGGAAGAGCTGTTTAAAGGTAATGTTGGCCTTTTGGCCAGCAATGTCCTCCCATGGATTATATTCGAATTCTCTAACTCTCCTAGGCTTCTTCTCTTTGTCTTCTTTCTGATCCGTCATTTCTTCATCTCCAGTAGTTGATGTAACTGTCTCACCAGGTTGCATTATTTGTTTGAAGGCTTTGTTCCATTGATCTTCATTCAGCTGTTGTCTCTGTGTTGGCTTCTTGGGCTTCTCGATGATAACCTCAGGTTCCTGGGTCGGCTTCTTCCTTGGGTAGGGAGTCTTTCTAGTGGTGGCGCAGTTAACTGCTTCGACAGGGTAGGCCTCCAGATATTCTTCACTAAATTCTTCATCTTCTTCTTCAATTTCTTGCACTACGTTGGCATGGTCAGCCTTCTTTACTTCCTCTCTCTCTCGTCCTTCCTTCCAACTCCTAGTTCGGCAATCCTTGGCAAAGTGACCACGTCTTCCGCAGAGGAAGCAGTTTATCTCAGTCTTGTTGCGTTCTTCAGCGATGAAGGTTCTTCTCGGTTGCTTATTCTGGCGGATCACCTTGGCTTCCAGGTCGGCTATGTGTGCTGTCATTTCTGAGAACATTTTGGTAATTTTCTCCATTTCGTCTTTATGAGTTGTCTTTCCTGTTTTTGTCATGACTGTCGGTTTGATAGTGTCCTCCTCAGGTGGTTCGGCTGATGCAGATACCATTTGGACTATGGGTATTCCAGTGCTGAATTTCCTGCATAAGTCTTGTGGTAGCTTGTCATATAGGGATGCCGAATGTCCTACTTCGGTATCCCAAAAGGCCTGTACCATCCTGACTTTCTCTTCCATACTTCGAGGGCCAAATCTCTTGATATGGCATTGGATGTCTGCGGGTAAGCCGTTCATGAACACCATTTCTCATACAACCAGGCTGGTTTCTCCACAGAGTTACATATACTGATTGATGGTATTAACCCAGTCTTCCGGGCATTGATTGATTGACATCTTCATGTTGAATAGCTGTTCCTTAATTGATTCTCGCTTCTGTTCGGTGAAATACTTTTCCTCTAGCCAGGCTCTTGTAACCTCCCAATGAGTGGTGGCTAATGCTGCAGCAGGGGAGTTATTTCCAGCTGCTGCTGTGGCTGCGAGGATTAATCCTCCTAGTCCGGTGGCTGCTACATCCATCAGGGCTACTTGGTATGCTTCTCTTGCAGGTCCTCTAAGTTGGGCGGCTAGGATAGGCAACTATCGGGTGCTGACCGTTCCTTTGGCTGCGAAGTAGCTCTCCAAATCATCTAGGAATTCTCGAACATATTCCTTTGTGTATCCGTAAAAGGTAGGTAGTCTGTCTGTCATGGTTTCTTCGTCCTCTTGAGGTCTTCTCCTAGGTAGTTGTAGTAATACGGGCAGTGGCGGTGGTAGTGCCGTTCTTGCTTTTGTCTTCCACTATGGGTTTCAGCAAGTTCGGTTATGCAATATAGGTAACAAATCGGTCGAGGTGTCGATTGATTTCCTGCCAGTCGGCACCAATTGTGACGGACTAAAATATATTAACAGCAAGATACTCAGAATTGAGTAAGTGCAGAAAA
The DNA here is from genome assembly GCA_003990785.1 of Endogone sp. FLAS-F59071. Classification (NCBI taxonomy): domain Eukaryota; kingdom Fungi; phylum Mucoromycota; class Endogonomycetes; order Endogonales; family Endogonaceae; genus Endogone; species Endogone sp. FLAS-F59071. The sequence goes on along the minus strand of RBNK01000153.1, from coordinate 32,430 downwards.
TACGTTTCAGGGGTCTTAGCGGTTTATGCGGTAGCGTCTTAAGAAGGGTGTCGTTGTAGGTGTTAACTAGCAAGAATTTAGTGTGATCAATCGAATAAAGTATATCTATTAGAATCTTGAAACTATATCAATTGCTTACTCCTTGAGTAAGGCTTTAGTATCCCTTGGGTTGTCTGTTGTAAGCTTCCCTAGCTTGTTGCAGTCCAAATTTTATTGATAATTGCGAGCAGGGTATTTATAAGAAATTACAAGGTGCTATATGGGCAGCTATCTAGGTTACTACTTGAATTTCTGATTGGCTTGGCTAAATATAAGGTACAAATTGATTGGCTAAGATATAATAAAATGATATATCAGGTTATAATGTAATTAGGCGACGAAACAATATATCAGATCAAAATACTATTTTAGGTTATAGCATGATTGCGGATCTCAACAACGCTAAAGGTTTCAACAATGCTAAAGGTCTCAACATTGTTGAGAGTCACATGACTTGATCTCACATGATCAAATTGTATGTTGTCACAAAATGTTCTGTCACAATATATATACCAGAAACTGTAAGATAATCTTAAGCAACTCTTGCTAAAGTTAGGAAAATATCTATTTAATCTTTCCACCACTGAAGTAGATCATTTTTTGGGATTTCTTTTTCTTATTTAAGTATATTGTTAATTCTGTCGAAATTATTAGCTTATTATATCTCTTCTATCAATGATCAATCATACGTCACTCAATTGTGGCTTAGACAATCTTTGTTATATCAACCAATCATATATTAGTATTAATAAATATATGCATATTGGCTTCATAAGCCAGTGCACTCTTTACTCCAAATACATTCGAAGATCAAATTTCAACAGGTTATGAGCCCCGAGCTGCTCGAATTATAGCTCGATAACCTGAGATCTATGCAATCATAGCATCTATGCAATTACAACTGTAATTACAGTAAGTGTTTATTTAACATTGTAAACAACGTATCAAACAATGTGATAAACAATACAACAAATGACACTGTGATAAAGCAACGCGATAAACAACACGTAACAACATAGCATTCAACGACATGACACAACGAAATGGACAATCTATATACATTATCGTTGTCAGTAACAAGATCGACAAGATTGCAGTCTAAATCAAAAACAGATAACATATATCAACCCTCTGATGACGATGACAAAGGATTGGATAGCAACCATCAGAGCAATATAGGATTTAGCCTCAATCGACAGGAACAGATGGCTACAATGATCAGAAATCAGAAAGATAAATTAGACATGCTAGCAACCCTATTGGGCAAATTGATGGTAAAAATCGACAAAACAAACACATCACCTAGCGTGCCAACCAATCAGAACACAGCTACAGAAGACAACATGCCACAAATACAAACACAATCACCATCACCATCACCAACAACATCAACAAAGCTTAACGATCTGGCGAAGGAGTACCTGAGATCGATCAACAAATTCAATAGGTTAGGAGGTATATCCAGATTGTTTGATTACTTTGATACCATAGAGCAATTTATCACTAGCACTAATCTATCAATACAAAAGGAGGAAGTCAACACAGTGATCAGTAAAATTACAGGCAATGCTAGAATATGGTTACAGAGGCACGTGAACACATCTGGAGAATTTGATTTATAAAATAAGCTTAAAGAGGCTATAACGCAAAAATACACACCAATAGAACAATTGTTATGAATGCGCGATAAGCTTGTGATGATGAAGCAAAAAGGATCGATCGAAGATTATAATGATGCGTTCAACTGAATTATAGTGCAAATCGAAGACATGACTGATATAGAAGCTATACCACAATATCTCCAGGGTCTAAGCTCCAGGTACCAGGAATTAATACTTGTGCGGGAGAATATGCTGACAACGCTGGAGGCTTTATAACTCACATATATCAGATTCGACTCAGATAGTAAACAAAGGCATGATGAAGCCCACGTGATAGACCGAGGCAGCTACCAAGGTGGCTACCAAAGTGATTACCAAGGTGGCGGCCATGGCAACCAAGGCAGAAGTGCCAGACAAAGCCGAGGCTATAACAACAATAATAGAAACAATCGAGAAGGTCATCACAATGACAGAGGTGATTGAGGCAGCGATCGCAGAGCCCATCGAGGTGGGAATTTTCGGGGACACCCTTGGAAATGTTACGTCTGTAAGAGAGAACACAAAATATTTCAATGCAACAAATTCAACGATTGGGTAAAAACAGAAAAAGAAAAGACTAAACTGAGAGCTGAAGCAAATCTGGCAATTGGCACTATTATTGATTCAGGTACCACACAACATATGTTCAACTAATTGGAGATTTTCAAGATGGTGGCTGAGCATGACGGCTTGGTCACATGTGCAGAGAATGAGAAACTATACATGACGCACATTGGGATGATTGAGCTCGATGACAAGCTGAAATTATAAGATATTTTATATGTACCGGAAATTACCAGAAATTTAATATCTATGTGGGCATTGACACGTGATGGAAATGACATAACCTTCAAAAGCAATGGATCAGTAATTAAAATTGGCTTATAAAGAAATCAAAATCAGACAAGCCGATGGCGACCTATTTCATTTATCGACATCACCAGAGCTAGAAGCAAACATTGCCGATTCCAACATCACTGATTCCAAGATTGATAACTATACATTATGACATCACTGGCTGGGTTATCTAAGCCAGAATACTCTACAATCAATCAACAAATTTGTCACAGAGCTCGGAGATGTGTGGCTGTCGACTGGATAAATCAAAATATACACTAGGTGTAAACACGCGAAGTCACATCGCAAGCCTTTCAGACATGCGAAAAATTGATCGATAGAGCCTATCGGAAGGGTGCACTCAGATCTGTGTAGGCCGATGCCCATGCCATCAGTCAATAGAGCAAAATATATATTAACATTCATTGATGATGCCACTCGCTACATTACAATATATTTTATTGACAATAAAAGTGATACATTTGATCGATTCCGGGCATTCAAGGCATTTGCCGAAATGCAATCAGGCCGAAAACTGAAGATTCTCTAGTCCAATGGAGGAGGAGAGTATGTAAATACCAAGATGCATAAATTTTTAATCAAAAATGGAATTCATCATGAAATGACGATGCCAGACACACCACAACAAAACGGTGTTGCCAAACGATATAACCGGACATTGATGGAGTCAATCCGAGTCGTTAAAATCACTGCCGACATACCTGATGAACTTTGGGCCGAACTTGCCACAAGTGCTACATATTTATGCAACCAATTGCTAACACGAGCCAATAAGGAGAGTGCTTCACCATTTGAATTATGACATGGTCACAAGCCTGATATCAGTAACTTGTACATCATATGGGCTGATGCATACATGCATATTTGCAAAGGAAAAAGGTCGAAACTGGCACCCCAATCCAAAAAGCTTAAAATAATTGGCTATCATGATGAAAAGAAAGCATACAGGCTCTGGGATCTAACCAATAGAAAGATAGAGATTAGCCGTGACGTCACATTTGATGAATCTATTATATTAAAATCCCCAACAATTGTTAATCTAGAAGATCAAGAATATGTCATTGAAGTGATCATAGGAGAATGCAAGATTGATGAAAAAAGGCAATATCTGGTTAAATGGCTAGACTATGATGATGATGACAACACCTGAGAGCCAATTGAACAATTGATCAATACTGAAGCTCTACAAATTTGGTAAGATCGCATGCTAGAAGCTAATTTAATTGAATCGACTGATGACCCAATAACCTACAAGGAAGCAATTTCCCTACCTGATGCAAAGCTTTGGGAGGAAGCGATCAATCAAGAGCTTAAATCACTTAAGAATAATGATATGTGGACAATTGTACCTGAGGTGCCTGTGGGACGCAAGCCGATTGGATGCAGATGGGTATTTAAAAAGAAGCTCAACACTGATGGATCGGTTGCTAGGTACAAGGTGAGATTAGTTGCCAAGGGATATTCACAACAGCAAGGAATTGATTATGATGAAACATTTACCCCTATGGTGAAATTCACATCAATCAGAATACTTTTATTGATCGGTGTAACCCTAAACTTAGAAATTCACCAAATAGATGTAAAAACTGCATTCCTGAATGGCAATCTTGATGAAGAGATCTACATAATAGTACCTGAAGGAATTGACCAATCAGAGCTGTCACCGAGAGCTGTATATAAGCTCAATTAATTATTGTATAGACTAAAGCAATCACCTCGTATGTGGAATCAGAAGATCGACAACTACCTCAGCTAATCAAATTTTACAAGACTACAATCGGATCATAGCATTTATCTAAGAAGAAGACAAGACAATTAATTGCTGATAATTATTACCATATATGTCAACGATCTACTAATTCTGGCTGATTCAATAGAAATGATGAACAAATTCAAGGTGGAACTTAGCAATGCATTTGATATGATGGACTGTGGCAAAATTAAACATTTTTTGGGTATTTGAGTCATGCACAATCGAAAAACACACACAATTACAATTGATCAAAGTTACTTTGCCAATTAAATCATTACAAGGTTTAACATAATGGATGCCAAGCCAATCAGCATATCCCTTGATCCATCCATTCAACTCAAAGCTGAAGGGAGAAAATCCACAGACCAAAGTCTATTTAGACAAATGATCGGTAGTATAATGTACCTGATGATTAGGACGAGACCTGATCTAGCTGCTGCTATCAGCATCATTAGTCAATTTTCAGCTAATCCAATGCAAGAACATCACTACGCCCTCAAACAATTATTAAGATATATTAAAGGAACAGCCAATTATAAGCTGTGCCTTGGACATGATCAGGATCTAAGACTGATTGGTTTCGGTGATGCCAACTGAGGAGGAGATATTAATACACAATGATCAACCATGGGCTATATCTTCAACCTATCAGGAGGAGCTATCAGCTGGTCAAGCAAATGCCAACCAACTGTTGCCCTATCAACAACTGAGGCAGAATATATGGTATTAGCACATGCAATGAAAGAAGTCATCTGGCTACACACCCTATTAGATGAGCTAAGATATTTGTAGAATTGTACAACAACCTTATTTGAAGACAACCAATCAGCAATTGCCCTTGCCAAAAACCCAATTAATCATGCTCGATCAAAGTATATTAACATTCAGCATCACTTTATTCGAGAGAAAGTTGAATCAAAGGTGATAGATATTGTTTACATAGCGACAGATGAAATAATCGCTAATGCATTAACCAAGCCACTTGCATGACCCACACTTGAAATGTTGATTGCAAAAATGGGCTTACATAACTAACTTTTTAAAAAAAAAAAACTTTTATGTTCTTTATCATATCAGTCTTATCACTCAAGTAGTATTTTACATATAGTTATTTGCAGTGAATGTACTTCATAGATGCCATTCGTAATGTACAGTTGAACATTTTTTATTCTTTTATTTTTATTTATTTATTTTTATCAAGATATGTCAAGCAGGGGGAGTGTTGAAATTATTAGCTTATTATATCTCTTCCATCAACGATCAATCGTATATCACTTAATTGTGGCTTAGACAATCTTTATTGTATCAACCAATCATATATTAGCATTAATAAATACACATATATTGGCTTCATAAGCCAGTACACTCTTTACTCCAAATACATTTGAAGATCAAATTTCAACAAATTCATCACCTTTGCCTTTCTTCTAAGTTAGCTCTCTATAAATGTAGTTCATAAGATTTTCCATATCATCATCTAACATCTTTTCTTTATTTAACTCTATATTTTTCTCTTTTTTACTTTCATTATATCTATCTTCAAGTTTTTACTCTTTATAAGTACTTCAAACTACATTTTCACAAAATATAATATACTTTTTTTCCTACTTGTGTCATTGGTAATAGCTAAGTTTGATTTGAAGATCAAGTACTATTATAGTAAAAAGACTTTAGTAATATAAATAAATAGAAAAACAAATATTAAAAAATAATAAATTAAATTTACTAGTTGCAACTGAAGCTACTAGTAAGAAGTTTGTTTGAATATAGTATTTTTTAAGTTTTTTTCTATACTGTTTAGCCATATAATGAAGTTCTAAGTTACTATTATATTTCTTAAGCTGATCTATAAGCATATTATATATAAAAACAACTGCACCCATTGTGTAAGAGTGATATTATTAGATATAACTATTACTATACCACAGTACTACTTAGAACATTTTAGTTACTTAAATCTGAAAAAAGAAATCAATACTTCCTTATCAGGATCAGAAATAAGTACTGCCGATATCATAGGCACTGCTAGCATCATAGGTATTGCTGACATCATAGGTACTGCTAACATCATAGGCACTGCCAATATCATAGGTACCACTGATATCAATACTATTGAAGGTTTATAGTTAGCTTATATTATCAATCTTAGCTTTTCAATTTTATATAAATATCCCTTAATTCTTTATTTAATAAACTTTAGTCAATCAGTCTGACAATCAGTCTTCAGTTTTTCAATCCTCAAACCCCCTTAACAATTCCTTACACAAATATATTAACCTTATATAACTCTCTACAAGAAGCCAGAACCTTAAGAGGCTTTGCATAATGCAGATAGTTATGGACTTATTAAATTGAAGTTCTGCACTATTCTTGCAAACCTTCCAAAATAAGTTCAATAGCAGTATATACTCAAGATCCCTTTAAGAGCTAAAGATCTCACCCCCTTCTACATATATCAAGAGTACTAAAAGGACTATAAGTCTGAAAATTATAATTAATAATCTTATAAAGAAACAAAGTACTTTCAATACCTTAGAAACCTTGTGATGTACTTAGAGATTCCTAAGTCCAATGCAGATTAGTATCATCAGACACTTCCTCACAGATGGTTTAGAAGAAAACCCTCTTAAACATTGTTAGATAATTAGTAGAAAAGAGATATTTTGTAACCATTTTAAATAGCTCAAAAAAATTAATTTATAAAATATAAAAATCAGTAAAATATTAAATAAATAGTTAAAAATATAATAATAATATAAAAAAAAAAAACTTACTAAGAAGAAATTATTAACTTCTTCTAAAATCTTCCATTTATTATTACTAAATTCAAACTTCTTTAAATTCTTATCTATAGATATAATCATTATCAATAGTTCTCACATTTGAAGTATAGCTTGAATCATATCATGAGTACTATTTCAATGTGTTTTTATATCAATAGCAGACTTATAATGCTTTACTTGTAAGCAAGTATAATAGTTTTTTAATCATTCTTGATAAGTAAGTGAATAGCAAATTTTGATAATAATCTTTTAAAGCTATTTTTATAAAAATAATAAATTAGTAAAATTTAAAATAATTAATTTAAATAAAAAATCTAAAAATTAAAATTTATTTACCTTAGAAACTGTTTTTCAACTTAAAATTTATCAATATCTTGCTCTTTTTCTATTTCATTATCTGAATTCTCTACTTTCAGATTCTCTTTATTACTTTGCTCATCCTCAGAATCACTTATAGTATTCTCACAACTTGTTCCTACTTGAATTACAGTAAGGTCATCCTAAACTGCAAGGTTGATAACATATACTATATATTTTATATAATGTCTTTGATTAAAATTAACATCATCATTATCTAGCTATTTTTGTTGAAATTTTACTATTATTGTTGAATTATTTGAAGAATTGTCTATTGTAATAGCAAGAATCTAATAAATATATATTATTTAAATTAATTAGATATATTTAATTATTCTATAATATAATATAAATTTATATAATTTAAAAATTAAATAACTTAAAAATTACCTTTGATATAATATGTAAATTATTTGTTAACTCTACTACTAATGAAGCTAGATTATCTCCTAAATGACTATCTTCAATCTTCTTAAAATCAAGAGTAATTGATTTAATATTCCAAAATTTATCAATATAATATCTAGTAATTCCAAGAAAACTATATGAGTTAGATGATATTATGATAGTTGATCTCCAAATTACTTGATTTTTATAAATTTACCACTATACTCAATTTGGAGTTACTATAATCTTCCGTTTTCTTCTATTTTTAGTTATTGATGACTTTTATTTCTACTTGATAACTTTTATTTCTGCAAAATGCCACTACCAAAGTCATTATACATTCTTTGCAATGATTGGATTATATTTTCATAGCAAAGTCTTTATTAGTTGTTCTTTAGTTCTTTAAATTTATATAAATATCTCCTCTATTTCTATCTAAATAAATCAGTTTATACAGAGTTTAGAATATCTCAATATCAGTTATAGTAAAACCTGAAGAGTATAGTATATTTAGCTATAGTAAGGATATGTAAAGGGAGATATTATGTCCAATATTCTAAGCATTCTTAATAAATGTATAAACAAATGACTGGTTATTAGTATATTTGTTATATTTTGGTACTGACTAGTAGAAGAGTTATCAAAAAACTGACTCTTATATTCTTATTCAAGTAGGACCAAACTATCCCTTTAAGTAATGACAGTGTACTCATAGTAGAAGACAGTATTATTCAAAATGGATCACTGAAGAATACCTCTGCTTTTTATATAAAGAAGATCACTGAATAGTTTCAGCTCCGAGGAAGAAGAATTTATTACACCTGACCCTTCTGATGGTGACTATAGCGAGATAAGAGAATCTATCACCTCTCTTATAGTACATGATGAGTTATTATCAGATAATAAATCAGCTATCAATTTTATAAGTATTATTCTACATATAAAACATCTGATAATAAATCAGATAATAAAATAGAAATCAACATATATAAAATGACAAAAAGACCACTGACCTTCACTGGTTATATACTAGCTAAATCAGTAATTAAGTTCATTGAAGACTTGCAGATTTATAATACAATCAGACAGTTCAATAATATTATAAAAGTGAATGTTCTAAAAGCAGTTCATCAGGAAAATAGTTTTAGTTCTATAGATGTTCTAGAGTTATTTGTATCTATTCTAGCCTGTTTACACATTTAATTGTAAACAGCAACCAAACAGCAACCAAACAGTAATACAAACTATTATATGAGTATAGATGCTAGTTATAGACTACAAACTATTATTAGCAAACTAAATATCTACAAGTATGAATGTTAGTCTCAAACTATGAATTAAAATTAGCAAACTGAATAAATATATCTATGAGCATGAATACTAGTCACAAACTATGAACTAACTATTCACAAACAGAACAGTTATATGAACAATATTGGAACAGGTTATAAAAAAGGTATAGATATAAATGATTTTGTTTTATTACTTGTTATACTAATGTTTTACTATATATTCCTATTCGATATTGCTAGAACTACTTTTTTCTGAATTATTCTAAATGATTATATTGCTTTCTGTTATTACCATTATTTCCTCCCTCTATTGTTCTAGGTAGTATCAAATCTAGCTCCAAGGGTATGTCAGGAATCTTCAAAGGCAATTTATTGATATTGTCTTCATCAGATTGTTGCTCAGAGTTCCTGAATTTAAACTTCTAAGCTAAGTCTTGAATCTGGGCTGGAGTGACATGATCTTTGACCTTGTTTACCATCTTAACCCATTTGAGATATATTTTCTTGTATTTTTTCTTGTTAAAAGTTTGTAGATAAGATTTGGGCTATATAACATATTCAAGCTGGATATATAATCAGAAAAGATAAAGATATAATCAGAAAAGAGTTTGCAGAACAAGTTTTCATAAAATATCAAAAATGTTAGTAGAAAAATACTTACAAATATAGCAATAACTGTAAGTATGTAATGATTAATATTCTTATCAGACTCCACTACTCCAACAAACTATAATTTTTTACTGAACAGCAAGTAATGTAGAGATCATTTGATGTAGTTTCTGGTAAAAGGATTTATATACTTTTCTGACTGGTCTTTATTATATATAAATCTATTATCTTATCTCAAATACTAAATAGCATCTTGATAAAGGCACATTACTTCAAAAGGGACCATTTTCACAGGGAACTTGATGTTCTCAAATATGTGATTGAATTTTTTTTTTTTGAAAACCTCATGAATGTGGGAGTGCAAAAAAGTTATTTGATAGGCAATCTGTATAAATAAGTCATGAATAAGTTTGTGAACCAGAAAGGGAATTATTAAAACTATTAATGACAAATCAAATTACAGTGACATAAATCTTGCCATATTCATCATTCTTATGAAGATTAAAATCCTCTAGAATTTTCATAATAATGCTATTGTTTTTATTATTACAATTGGGAAACAGATCTTTGAAGAAAAGATGCTGAATAAGCTTTTGTATAATAGTTCTCTATTTTACATCAGAAATCTTATAGTTCATACAGAGTTTGCTGATTGGTAAACTTGAACTAATGACACAAAATAAGTTTGAAATTGTTAGATATACATGAATTATTAATAAAAACAAATTGTATATATAATTAATAAGCAACATGATATAACAAATTTTTTTTTTCTTTTCAATTTAGCTATATTCGAAATTTGCTTCACGACTTCTACTGAAAGCAATTTTATTTCTTCCTCACTAACCTTAAGAGTTGGCATGAAATTGCTTCTATCAGATTTCTTATTTATAAGCTTAGACATGTTTGCATTCTTATTCGAACTAGTAGTAGTCCTAGTGCTCTTGTTTGAGTGTATATTCATAGGCCTAGATGTGTTCCTCTTTTTAGACCAGCTATATTATCAGGCATTTGTATTGCTATTGCTCCTATTCTCACTCTTGCTTTTGCTCTCATTGCTATCACTCTCACTCTTTACATTATTGTTGCTATCTGACAAAGTATTGTTTAAGTAATTGCTAGATGAATTATACCTGATTTAGCATTTGTCTCTGTCCTTAGAGGGTTTATGGCACCATTGTTGACATTTGTTGTCCTTAAAGCTTTTGTCCCATTGTTGGTAATTGTTCTCACTATCTTCGTTAGAGACTTCTTGATATTTTTGGTATTTGACTAAATTTAGCCTATCTCTATTATTATTAATGATTTCATGGTACTATGGACATTTGGTTGTTTTATGCTTTTTAGAGTTTCCAACAATGCTACGAGATTGTTGGCATTTATTTAATGTGTTGCAGTCTTCTTTAGAGACTTTATCTTAGCTGTCTCTATCCTCATCCTTGTTAAAGATTTTGCAGTTTTATAGGCATTTGGTTGTTTTATGCCTGTTAGAGTCCCCGACACCTCCACAAGATCATTGGGGTTTGTTCAAGGTGCTGCTGCAGTCTTCATTAGAAACTTCTTCAATGATTTTGTATTTTTGTAGTTATTTAGTTGTTTTGTACTTATTAGAGTCCTCAATATCTCTATGAAATCATTGGGATTTGTTCAAGGTGCTATCATGGTCTTTAGAGACTTCTTCATCTTGGGTCTTGGACACGTTTTCTGAAGGCCTAACTTCATTTATAGATTTCAGTATAAACTCATTGGTAGACTTCAGCACAGATTTGTTTATAGACTTTGGCATAGACTCATTCATTAACTTTAGTACAAACTTGTTTATAGACTTCAGTATAGATTTCCCAGCCCTGGTCCTGACTATTGAGATATTGGTATCCTTTTAATGGAGTACAAGAGAAGCTCATAGGGAATTTTATTTTTAGATAGTTTTTTTTTTATTTTTATTTTCTAGATTTTTTTTGTTTTTTTTTTTTGTTATAAGACAATAGGAAAAATGATGTCTTTTTATACCTGAGATCATTGCTGAAAGTTTGATTAGTTTAGTGAAGTTGGTAGATAAAAAAATATTGTAGAAAATATTTTGCAAAATAAAAAAGCTTAATAAATGAAAAAGTCTAATAAATAAGAAAGTTTGATAAATGAATATGACAAAGAGATATATAAAAACAAATGTACTATTTGATTTTAACTGAGCTAATCAAAATTCAAGGCATTATGCTCTGTTATACTCTATTTTGAGTATTTATAACATTTTAGGTATTCATAAATCTTGTTTTCATTCTTTAGAAACCTCCAGTTCAACCTTATGAACATAAAATAACTATGTTTACACCCTTGTCTTTTTGGAATATATACATGAACACTTCTATTTAATCTTTCACATTTAGCGAATAAAATATAAACATTATAGTACTTTGCTGAACAATGTCTTTACTTATAGTATTTGTTTCCTAAACTTTATAATTTGTTGAAATTATTAGCTTATTATATCTCTCTCTCCTATCAATGATTGATTGTATGTCACTCAATTGTGGCTTAGATGATCTTTGTTTGTATTAACCAATCATATATTAGCATTAATAAATACATGCATATTTGACTTCATGAGCCAGTGCGCTCCTTACCCCTAAATACACATTCAAAGATCAAAATTTCAACAGGTTATGAGCCCCAATTCAAAAAGCTTAAAATGATTGGCTATCATGACAAAAAGAAGGTATACAGACTCTGGGATCCAACCAATAGGAAGATAGAGATCAGCTATGACGTTACATTTGATGAATCTATTATATTAAAATCCTAAACAATCGTTAACCCAGAAGATCAAGAATATGTCATTGAAGCGATCATTGAAGAATGCAAGATTGATGAAAAAAGGCAATATCTGGTAAAATGGCTAGGCTATGATGATGATGATGATGATAACACCTGGAAGCTAATCAAACAATTGATAGACACTGAAGCTCTACAAATTTGGCAAGATTGCATGCCAGAAGCTAATTTAATTAAATTGACCAATGACCCAATAACCTACAAGGAAGTAATTTCCCTGCCTGATGCAAAGCTTTGGCAGGAAGCAATCAATCAAGAGCTTAAATCACTTAAGAATAATAATACTTGGACAATTATACCTGAGATGCCTATGGGATGCAAGCCAATTGGATATAGATGGGTATTTAAAAAAAAGCTCAACACTGATGGATTGGTTGCCAGGTACAAGGTGAGATTAGTTGCTAAGGGATATTCACAATAGCAAGGAATTGATTATGATAAAACATTTGCTCCTGTGGCGAAATTCACATCGATCAGGGTACTTTTATTAATCGGTACAGTCCTAAACTTAGAAATTCACCAAATGGATATAAAAACTGTGTTCCTGAATAGTGATCTTGATGAGGAGATCTACATGATAGTACCTGAAGGAATTGACCAATCGGAGCTATCACCGAGGGCTATGTGTAAGCTCAATCGATCATTGTATAGACTAAAGCAATCACCTCGTATGTGGAATCAGAAGATTGACAACTACCTCAACCAATCAAATTTTACAAGACTACAATCAGATCACAGCATTTATCTAAGAAGAAGACAAGATGATCAATCGCTGATAATTATTACCATATATGTCGACGATCTACTAATTCTGGCTGATTCTATAGAAATAATGAACAAATTCAAAGTGGAGCTTAGCAACACATTTGATATGATAGATTGTGGTAAAATTAAACATTTTCTAGGTATTCGAGTCATATGTACATGATCAAAAAACACACATAATCACAATTAATCAAAGTCACTTTGCCAATCAAATCATTACAAGGTTTAACATGACAGATGCCAAGCCAATCAGTACACCCCTTGATCCATCTATTCAACTCAAAGCTGAAGGGGGAAAATCTGCAGACCAAAATCTATTTAGACAAATGATCAGTAGCATAATGTACCTAATGATTGGGACGAGACCTGATCTAGCTACTGCTGTTAGCATCATCAGTCAATTTTCGGCCAATCCAATGCAAGAACATCACCATACCCTCAATTGATTATTAAGATATATTAAAGGAACAGCCAATTATAAGTATACCTTGGATGCGATCAGGATCTAAAACTGATCAGTTTCAGTGATACCAACTAGGGAGGAGACATTAATATATGATGATCAACCACAGGCTATATTTTCAACCTATCAGAGGGAGCCATCAGCTGGTCAAGCAAGTGCCAACCAACCGTTGCCCTATCAACAACTGAAGCAGAATATATAGCATTAGCACATGTGACAAAAGAAGCTATTTGGCTATATACCCTATTGGATGAGCTAGGATATTTATAGAATTGTGCAACAACCTTATTTAAAGACAACCAATCAGCAATTACCCTCGCCAAAAACCCAATTAATTATGCTCGATCAAAGTATATTGACATTTAGCACTACTTTATTTGAGAGAAAGTTGAACCAAAGGTGATAGATATTGTTTATATGGGAACAGATGAAATGATCACTAATGCATTAACCAAGCCACTTGCATGACCCAGACTTGAAATGTTAATTGCAAAAATGGGCTTATATAACTAATCATTTTCTCTTTCAAAAACTTTTATTTTCTTTATCATGTCATTCTTATCACTCAAGTAGTATTTTACATATAGTTATTTGTAGTAAATGTACTTTATGGATGCTATTCGTGATGTACAGTTGAACATTTTATTTTTTTTTTTGAGATATGTTAAGCAGGGGGAGTGTTGAAATTATTAGCTTATTATATCTCTCTTTCTTATCAATGATCGATTGTATATCACTTAATTGTAGCTTAGACAATCTTTGTTTGTATTGACCAATCATATATTAGCATTAATAAATACACACATATTTAGCTTCATGAGCTAGTGTACTCCTTATCCCCAAACACACATTCGAAGATCAAAATTTCAACATAATTAATATAAAGCTTTTTTATATCTTCTACAATCAGAGATTTAAATCCACCTTAGGCTTTGCTTGATATACCCACAAAAAACACAATATCCATACTTGATATTCATCCAAAAGCCAAAAAGCTGAACCTTCTGTGATCAAGGATATTCCAGTTTGTCAAAACTTTGAAGATTTTACAATAGTTTATATTGATAAAACAAGACACCAAGACTATGATTTCTAGTCATTACCATCTGCCAACCATACTATACTAATATATAAATGACCATTAAGTTTATATACTCTAGATATTTAGATTAAATGTATGCGACTAGTTATCGATAGTAAACCAACCACAACTAACATCATCCACAAACTAACTACTATTGACAGCAAGCCAACCGCAACTAATATCATTCACAAACTAACTACCATTGACAGTGAACTAACTACCATTGACAGTGAGCTAACCATAACTAATTTCATCATCTATGAATTAACAACTGACAATAAACCAACTAATTACATCATTTATGAACTAACTGGTAGCATAGTTTTTGATAGCAAGGAAGCATATATATGATGCAGTGAGTTTATGGAAAAACTTCAATAAGTACCTAAGTCTAATATGAACAATCCTCTACACCCCTGGAAGTATAAAGGTGAAATTTGGCTTATAAAGCTGTTATTCTGAAATAGAAATATATCCCGAATAACTGCAGATAGTCTACTTGGTACTTTTACAAATAAACAAATTTCAATAATAGATAACCTTATCCAATTCATGAACTCTAGAGAAATGATAGAACTATTAGATATGGTAGCAAAATAAGAAATGGTACATATGCTCCAAATCTTTTCATATATAAGTATGGCTTACAATGAATACTTATGTTCTACTATTTATTTAGCCCTTTTATAGCAAAGTTTTTACTATCACGAACAAGTCTAAGACTTGAACTAGACAACAGGAGTTGTTTTTTCGGGATTCTCTTGCTATAATATAAAAATTAATATCAAATTCTTCTTTTGAGAATGATATGGTTTTCAAAGTAGAGAAATACTTTAGTTCGGAAACTCATCAATATTTAGAGATTTATTAGAGTGATTTTTGGTGAAAGACTCAGGTAATAAATAATATTTGCACTTCATTTTTTCAGTTTATAAATAACAATTAATTGTCTATAAATTATTATTAAGTTACTCTTTCCTTTCACAGTTTGCAGATTAAACTTCCTACTGGTATAACTATAGTCTCAGTATTGCTCAGAATAGACTAGACATATTGCAATTTGCTCAGATATACCAAAATATACTCACTGTACATATTAATTGGCAACATACCAAAATGTATTTAGTAAACATATTCCTGAAATGTATTTCTAGTAATTGTATATTTTCCAGTCCTTGAAGGAATACCGAAGGAGACTAAGATAGAGATTTTTCATAAAGCAAAGACAATTCTATATCATACATATATAGTATAGGTTCTCAAAGGCCTTATTGAAGCAGGAAAGAGGTGAGTTTTCAGTTTGCAAACTTTAATTTTGTTTTTCTTTGATAAAATTTGTCATTAATTATTAAATATAAATAAATTTTTAGTAGTATTATTATGCATAGACTAGATGGTAGACTTTGTAATTGTTATCTGATGGTTATGTTATTTATAGCTGACTGTCCAGAAGTATGTTTGATAACCTAGTTTATATAAACCATGTCTGCCCAGTGTGTATAGCTCCTAAGGATAAATTTTCTTATCTTGATGAGAAATACTGCTTGCAAATAGTTGCTGAAATAAAAAAAACCATTGCAAGTATATCTAAGAGTATTTCAAAGGGTGATAATCAAAAGACTGAAAGACTTCTACAGAAATATAGGCTAAAAGGGCAAAAAATATATATATTTAAATATGGTTTAAAATGAAATTTGCTCTAAATATTTCTATTTATAAATCTTATTTCAATTTAATTAATTCATCTAGAATATTTTGTAGAAACTGCCTTTTATGAATATTTACTCTACAATTATACCTGACATGCTTCATCAAATTAAAAAAGATGTCTGGAAACATCTTGTTAATTTAACTCTGGAAATCATTAGACAAAGTTATAGTTTGTACATAGCAAATTAATTAATACTTGAACTAGATCTTTATATCTATCTTATTCTAAGGTATTCTGGACTTAGAAAATTCAGTAAGGGAATTTCCTATTTATCTTAAATAATGGCAGCTGAATACTAACAATTAATGAGGATATGTTTATTATTATTCTAGAAATTGATTAAGAAGTTTACAGATACATTATTAATATTTTATCTATTTTATAGATTTTTATCCTGTGCATAAGAGGCCTTTTATCATTATCTGAGGTTACTAAATGTCTTGTATGTTTTTTCAAATGGTATTTCTATACCTCTGCACTGATTCAGACTGAAAAAATACTTATAGATCAAGATGTGCTATTATCTCAGTTCAATAACTTAAAAGAACTGTTTGCAGAAGTATTGCCAAGTTCTCTAAACTTTTCAAAGTTACATTTACTTCTGTATATTTCAGAGTTAACTAGAAGATTTGGTATACTAGATAATTCTGACATAGAAATAACTGAACACTAATATTATATTAAAGTCAAAACACTATATTGGCGAACAAATAAGCAAGACTCTCTCCTCTAAGTAGTTAAGTTTGTAGAATGTAGAATGGTGCTTGAAGACAAGCTTGACTAAATATCAACTAGTAATAATAAGTCTGCAGATATCAAGCCTCTGATTGCTGAAAATTACTAATATCTAAATAGTGTAATTTCTAAAATTCACATTGATGAGGCCTTAAAAATATTCAATATAGGTGACCTCGAGCTTGCTATTCAAATCTTTTTTCACAATCTTAGGTTTATTGAAAAAGGATATCATCATCATATAAATAGGAAAAATCTCTCAAAACTTTTAAATTTGCTAGTAAGTCTAATAGTAAGTCTGTTAGTCTATTTATTCAATCCATGAACTGTAAATATTGAAAATAAATACAATTTTTTTATTCTAAATAGATTATAGTGTATACTTTTCTATCCATTGGAGTCTACGATCTATATTGCCAAATAGAGCAATCACCAGGTATATTTTGTTAAATAATTTGCTACAATTGATAGTTCTATAGAACTTCATAATATAATTAGGTTGTTTTATATGATCTTGTAGACAAAAATTTTGAAAAGCAGTAAGGTATAGATAAATATCTCTTTGCTCAAGTTTGAATGCTGTTCAAGATCAAGTATAAAAAAAATATTTACTATCTTATATACTTAGAGTAGTACAACATTACTAATATTTCTGTATATTCTAAAGTACTTGGTAGAAAAACTAATATAGTTGCCTGAGATTGTGAAACAAATATAGCTATAGCTGTATGATCTAGGAAGTTTAATATTGTATTAATAGATGCTATTATAAGGGCAGTTTATATGCAGCTTTTATTTTAAAAACAAGATTCAGTATAAAATCTGTTAGCAGCTAACTTAGATATATATTCTTTTAATTTATACTTAGTTAACAAGTATGTGGATCATGTTTCTTAGGAAGAACTCTTTTAAATAAATTAGTAAAACTTTAACTAGTTTGCGAACTATTTTACTAAGAGCTACAAACAGAATACTTCAGAACAATAAAATAAAATGTATGCAAACTAAATATATCTTAGGTGTGAATCTATTAGCAAATATGAACTGATAATATATGAACTAAGACTTTATATGAACTATATACTATTGGGTAAATATATATCACAGTCATATGGATACAAACAAAGGCAAACTGGTATGAATATGAATTAGTTATTATGAATATAAACTGTTTAGAAATATTTTCCTGATGTTTTATAGAGATCTGCCATGATTATATATAATATCACAAGACTTGTTACAGCAGCAAATAGAAAATTTAATATAGAAGCAGGAGAAGCAAATATAGAAGCTAATACTGCAGTAACCTTTACCAATGCTATTATATAGTTGAGAGCTACTTATCACATAGCCAACATATAGCAAAGTATAAAGGATCAGCTAGCATCAATGTATCAGGGGATATACAAATGCCCACTTACCTTTCATATGAAAATCTGGTATATAGTAGACCTTATAGAATATCTAATAGCTAACCAAGATCTTATTATTAAGCAGTCTTTCATGAATGGACTTTACTGAAAAATTACTCTTCAAGTACATTCCAGCCTGGTTGGACTAAACCATATATAGAAGGTTGATTATATATAGAGATATTGGGCTGTATGAAACCCAGATCAAGATATAATACAGCAGATATTACTGAATAACCTTTAAGAACTCTATATGATACCAGCAGTTGTACCTACTATTGTACCAGCCACAGTTAACTAGGGAGCAGCCTTATAAAAGGACCCAGCTATAGACAATCTCATTGAACAAATAAGTAAGATAACTACACATATCTTAGACCTTAAAAGACAAATTGACTTATAGTGACTAGTCTAATGATTTATAGCAAACCTGACCCCTGCAACTAGATTAAATGTATACCTGATTAGAAACCCAAGGTGCTTCAGATATAACCAAGATGAATATATATCCAGAGACTGTAACCAACCAGACATAAAGATATGCAGAAGATATAGAGAAAAAGAGCACTACACTTCAAGATGTATAACAGAAACAAGTAGGATTATCTGACTAGAAACTTAAGAATGAACTCAAATAAATATTATTATCTTTGAGGAAGAAGATTTTGATAGCAAAGACAAGTATAGTCAGGTAGAGGTATTCCCAGCTATATAGGAAAAATGAAAATCTGGATGTCCTAAGAAAGCAGGATCTTCTTATATAATAAAAACTCCATAAATAGTATAACAAGTATAAGAATAAGAATTTAATAGTAATAAATAAGATAAACTCTTCGAAGAAGAAGTCAACCACATTATTCAAGAGAACACACCAATATTCAAGGCACCTGCAAGTAAAGAAAACAAGGAATACAAGTTATAGAAATCTAAGAAATACAGCTTAGATATATGGAAGAAAATGGAGGACATAATGATCCCAATTAAAATAAGATAACTCACTAAATTTCTGATATTCTGACAGCAAATCTGAAAAGAGATAAGCAATATACAACTTAGATATAAAGTAGTAGAGATCAATGTAGCACAGCAATTAGAGGATAACAAACTACAGAATTCCTTAGCATACTCATAGTATTAGATTGAAGAAATTACAATACTATACATTATTAATACAGGTGCTAGAGGATACATCATCAATAAAATGATACTTAACTGACTCAGATAGCAGATTGAAGAAGCTACAACTATAATAATTGTAGTAGCAGATAGATACATTGCAACACTGCTTAGCAAAGTACATAAACTACCTATCTGCTTTAGAAAACTCATTATCTCAGTGTCAGCAATAGTAGTTGATATTACATTCTATAACCTTATTATTGGAAATAACTAGTTAAAGAAAGTGCAAGCAGTAATCGATTTTAGCAAATGCAAGATGTAAATCACTTAGAAAGGATGTTACTATGAAATACCCATTGACTTAGAAAGAGAAGTTTGCCTACAGATGATGGAAAGTAATGATAAGGATAAACAGAAGAAATTCTTTATAATGTAAATTATATGAACCAATGAGAAGGCTAAGTTATTAGAATGAAAAGTGAACAAGCTACCAGATTCAATCTCTCTACTATTAAAGATATTGAATTGCAATCTGGAGAATCATATATAGTTGGAATAGAAATTGCTACAAGAATACCCCAGGGATACTATGGTCAGATTAAACTAAGGAGTTCCCTTGTGATCACCAGAATTACAATCAATACAAGAGTAATCAATATAGATTATATAGGAGAAATCAAGATTATAGTTGTTAACCAACATCAATTCAATATAGCCAAACTTTATAAAGAAGACTGAGTTGCATAGTTAATAATCATACCTATTTGGCAAAGTAGTAAAAGTAACCAAGCTTGAAGAAACAGCTAGAGAAGACAAAGGATTTAGATTGACTAAAGTTAACATTATAAAAGTCATGATGGATCTCAAGTATGCATTTAAGACAGTAAACAAGAAGAAGTACATATTTGGAGAACAACTTCGCAAAGAAGAAAAGAAAGAACTGAAATCACTCATTGATGAATACTACAATATCTTTATGATAACTTTCGAGAAGATCAACTTGAAACTGTTAAAGCACTTCTATTATATTAACATTCAAGGATATCTGCTAATCAAATGTATACTATACCAAACATTATCTGCTTATATTGAATAGCAATAAGAAGAAATTGATAATATAGTCAAAGAAGGAATAGTAGCTGAAACCGATAGCTTATATGAATTCTCAAACATTATTATACTAAAGAAAGAATTAGAAGCTAGAACCTTTGCTTCAAGAATATATACCAATTTCAGAAAGCTTAATGATATTACCAAGAGAGATGCCTTTCCAATATCAAGAATCAATAACACTTTTTTAAAAATACTGGTTTGTGTAAGTCTCTATACAACTCTCGATATGACTAGCAAATATTAATAAATAGGACTTAATGAAGAATTATAAAAGATTACCTTATTTATAATATTACAAAGCTATTTGAAATATTTACAAATGCTGTTTAGACTCAAGAATACCTATAAGTTTACTAAAGCAGATGGATAATTTATATACTTTACCAAGCAGTGTTATAACATATCTATCTACTACTATAATTATCATAGTTGTAGCTTCTTCAATCTACTATTCAAGTTGGTTGAGTATTGTTTTACTAATGATGCATTCTCTAGCACCTATGTTGATAATATATGATATTGTAATTTCTTTAATCTGACATTGTGAGTATGCTGAGGAGTTCTGTAGTTTGTTATCCTCTGATTGCTATGCTGCATTGATCTCCACCACTTTATACCCAGATTGTACATCACTTATCCCTTTTTGAATTTGCTATTGGAATGTTGGAAATTCAGCAAGTTATCCTATTTTGACTAGGATTGTCATATCTTCTATTTCTTTCTATATATCTAGACTATATTTCTTTGATTTCAATAACTTATATTCCTTATTTCCTTTACTCACAGGTGCCTCAGATATTAGCATATTTTCTTAAATGATACAGTTGACTTCTTCTTCAAATAGCTCATCTTGTTTGTCACCATCGAATTCATATTCTTATGCTTATTTTACTACTTGTGGGGTTTTTATCATATAAGAGAATTCTACTTTCTTAGGATATCTAGGTTTTCGTTTTTCTTACATAACTGAGAATGTTTCTACTTGACTATATTTATCTTTATTATCAAATTCTTCTTCTTTAAAGATAATAATATTTATCTAAGTTCATCCTTAAGTTCCTAGTCAAACAATTCTGCTTATTTCCATTATGCATCTTGAAGTATAATGCTCTTTTTCTCTACATCTTCTGTATATTCTCATATCTAGCTAAGTGCAGTCTCTTGATATATACCTATCTTGGTTATATCTGAAGTACCTTGGATTTCCAATTGGGTATACATTTGATTCAGTTGCAGGGGTTAAGTTTGCCATAAATCATTAGACTAATCACTGTACATCAATTGCCTTTTAAGGTCTGAGATATATATAGTTATCTTACTCATTTGTTCAATAAGGTCATCTATGGCTAGGTCTTGTTATAGAGCTGCTCTCTAGTTAACTATTACTAGTACAATGGTAGATATAACTACCACTGTATAGGGTTCTTAGAGGTTATTCAGCAATATTTACTATATTATATCTTGACTCAGATTTTATGCAGCCTAATATCTTTATATGTAATTTATCTTTTATATATAATTTAGTCTAACTGAGCTAGAATATACTTGAAGAGCAATTTTTCAGTGAAGTCCATTTATAAAAGACTGCTCTATAATGAGGTTCTGATTGACTACCGGATATCTTACAAGGTCTACTATATGTTGGATTTTTATGTGAAAGATAAGGAGACTTTTATTTATTCTCTAATACATTGATACTAGCTGATCCTTCATATTTTGCTATATGTTGGCTATGTGATAGGTATCTCTTAACTATGCAATGGTATTGGTAAAGATTACTACAGTATTAGCCTCTACATTCACTCCTTCTGCTTCTACATTGAATTCTCCATTTACTACTGTAGTAATTACTGCAGTATTATATATAATCTTGGTGAGTTCTTATAATACTGCTTCTAGAACATTCACTTTTGCAACATTGTTAAACTGTCAGATTATGTTGTAAATCTGCAAGTCTTCAATAAACTTGATTATTGATTTGGTTGGTATATAACCAGTAAAGGTTAGTGGTCTTTCTGTCATTTTATATATGTTGATTTCTAGTTTGTTATCTAACTCGTCATTGGATGTTTCATAAAATAATACTTGTAGATCATCACTAAAATCAATAGCTGATTCATCATCTGATGATAACCTATCATATACTATAAGAGAGGCAATAGATTCTCTTATCTCACTATAGTTGCTGTTAGAAGAGTTGAGTATAATAAATTCTTCTTCCTTGAAGTCAGAGCTATTTGGTGATTTTCTTTATATAAAAAGTGGAGGTGTCCTTTAGTGATGTTTTGAATAATACTATCTTCCACTATGGGTATGCTGTTATTACTTAAAGGGGTAGTTCAGTCCTGCTTGAATAAGAATATAAGAATTGATCTTTTAATAACTCTCCTACCAGTCAGTACTAAGATATGATAAATATACTAATAATCAGTCATTCCACATTTGAATATACCAAATGAGAATGCTCAGAGTGTTAGATGTGATATCTCCCTTTGTATATCCTTACTATAGCTATGTACTATACTCTTTAGACTTTACTATAACTAATATTGAGATATTTCAAGACTCTGTGCAAACTGATTTATTTAGATAGAAATAAAGAGGGTATTTATACAAAATTAAAGAACTAAAAGACTTTACTACAAAGATAATAATTTGGTCATTGCAAATTGCGTAATCACTGCTGGAGTAGTATCCTTACTACTATAGTAGGTAGTATATATCTTTTATAGTATCCTTACTACAAAAGTGAATGGCTTGCAGCTGTGGACATGGTCATATAGTACAAATATTCAAAAGCAGAAGGTAACTATAACTAAATCGGGCATAGTGGCAAGTTTGTAAAAATCAAACAATTTAGGAGTCAGCTGTCACAATAATATATTATCTATTATCCTTTAAATATTTCTTAGAAAAATAAATAAAAGCAATTATTAAATTCAAATTCTCTTCTTATCTTTATTTCTTCTTAAAAAAAAATAAAAATAAAAATAAAATAAAATAAAATAAAATAAAAAAAAGATAAAGTGAGGATTATTATTACTCGCAGCTATGTTGTGCAATCCTATTTTCATGAGTTTGGTATATAGTTTATTTCATAGCTATGTTACGAATAAGCCCTCGTGGCGAAGCGGATTAACGCGCTTCCCTCCGGAGGAAGAGATCGCAGGTTCGATCCCTGCCGAGGGCGCATTTTTTTTTTTGTTTTTTTGTCTTGTTATATTTAGGAAATTCCGTGCTTGCCGTTTTCGCGAGCAAATTTTGGTAAAATTCTGCTTGATGCTTGATGCAGGAAAAAAAAAAAAAAAAAAAAAAAAAAATTTGATTGCCCCCAGAATCGACAGCTTCTCGGGCCATGAATATGCAAGAAGTGGTTGTGATGTTATTTCTGTCATCAAGAGATAGTGTGGCAAGCCCGAAATGCTAGCGTAAAAATCTAACGTAGATGGATGGAGGCATAATAAAGAAAGTCATTTATCTAAGCGTCCTTTTTTTTTTTTTTTGTTTGAAATACGAGTATTTTGAATGCACTTATTGAAGTGTATACAGTATAAAACTTGTGGAAGAATTTTAGACACTCAATCTCTTGTAATAGACTTAAAGAATAAACAATGGTAGTTAAATCTATCCCAGTTTGCAAAAAAGAAAATAGGGTTAACCATGCCAATTTTCTCAGCTCAGACAATCCCTACCCACCCTCTCTTATCCACTTTTTTTTTTTTGGCGATAAATCCCACCTTTATAATTGCAATTTTTCCGGCCGATCGATCTCTCCAATTCTACATAGCTCTCTGGCAATGAAATGCCACGCATCCCTTTCTAGGCCGACCATTCTGCCTTCCTCCCAGACCCTCTTCCTTTTTCTCTCGTATTCCTCGTTTGTGATCCCTGCGAGCACCTCATCCAATATATGTGCATCTTCTCTCCGCACCCATACCGCAAAACTATTCCAATCGACATCGTCTTCAAATGGTTCGACGATTCCGTCGGCGATTATCACGGGCACAACCCCAAACGCCAGATACTCCCACAGCCGCGTGGTATCGAGCGTCCAGCCCATGGGCGCAAGACCGTAGCGCGCACGCGCCAAGCGCCGCGCGTATTCGTCGTCGGGTGACGATTCGGCAATATCCCAACCGGGCAGGTGGCGGAACCGTGTATAGAACAGTGAGCGGACCCCGGCCGAGTAAATATCCCCAGGTTGAATGTTCGGGCAGCAGCCGCGAAAAAGGACAAGGATATCTCGGGTATGGTGGCCAGTCACGCGCGCGAGTGGATACCCTTGCGAAGAAACATAGTCTTGAGGGTCAACATGCGCCCGGTGGAGAAGGCCAGTGGCGGAGGGGATGATGATGTCGCGATGGCGACGGTGGTAGGAGGTGTGTTTTGTACGCTTGTCGCCAACAGTGGTGAGGAAAATGGCGGGTTGGAATAGATGATTGGAATTGGTATAGTAGATGAAGGTGCCGTCCATGGGGTGGACCATGATGTGGTTGCGGCCGCCTGTATGATTCCAATAGGGATAGGATTGGATGATATGATTCATGAGGGGGATAACATAACGCTCATCCACGCCGCAGCGCTGCTCAAATTTCCAATTATGTTCGGACCAGCACTTGGAGAGCCAGCAGGCGCCAAAGAAGGGGATGTAGAAGAAGTCGGCGGTGGTAGGGTCTTTGGTGAGGTAGAGATCGCTAAAGCGAGAGGAAGGGTTTGTGAGGGATTCGTAGAGGAGGAGCTCAGACTTGTAGTTGGAGGCGGCGCAAACAGCATCTTGGACTTGCTTAGAGACCTGCAGTTCGGAAGGGATGTCGTACACGTAGATGCGGGGACGACAGATGGCGTTCTCGAGCTTGGGCGGCCACACAAGCAAGTCATCGCTGATTGAGGGTAGCGGGTTGGCTCTCAAGATGCCGTGGGTATCGCGGTTGTCGGTAAGGCGTGCGGCCAAATATATGAGGAGTATGATCAAGATGATGGGAGAATAGACGATCACACGCCTGTTCACGGTCCACATAGTGGTTGAGGTATGTGCACAGCGTGCAAAAGGCAGAAGGGGCAGAAGGAGTAGGTATATATATGGGGCGTGCTGCAACAAAACCAGACAAAGTGAACTTTTGACGTCAGCGCCGTTCATTAGCCATTGGATGTTTGTAATGTCTTTGAACTCATCTCTAGCGGAGCAAAAGACCCAAGAACGTTGTGCTTACTGATAAACATAGTATGTTTACATTGAGATAGGAAAAGTATTCGGCACCCCCTAATTTGGCTGTTCCGAAATTGAAATTTGAACGGTGACTTTTATTAATATTTAATTGACAGTGGTGGCCAAGATAAAGTGTTGATATTATGGTCGACTTTAAATTTTGTTGTAAGCCGTGCTGTATGAATTGGAGCATTGTCTTCCATAAAGATGCTTTTCGGTCCTTTCAGCATTTTTAAAAACGGAATTAAATGCTCTTCAAGTACTTCACAGTATTTTTTTTGCATTCATATGTCCTGGACATAGTACTAAAGGTTGCCAAGAAAGCAACCCCACATCATTACTGTCTTTCTTCCACTCTTGATTGTGGGTTGAACACAATCTGTAAGATATCTTTCTCCATTAACCAACTTTCACCGAGCGCCTCGTAATTCCACTGAACATTCATCACTCCAAGTAACTTTTGCCCAATCATCTTCCTTCTATTTAACATCATTCCAGTCTTTTTTTTTTTTTTTTTTTTTTTTTTGCATTAATTTCACTAAGAAACGGTTTTTTAGCAGCCAAGTGACTATTAATACCCAATTTCTTCATTTCACGTCGAATAGTAGTTGTGGAAGCATCAAAATTCGCTGCAATTGTTTTAATAGTACTAGCACTAGAGCGACCTTTTGCATCTTTAGTGACTATTCTTTTTAAGTAACGAATATTCGCTTATTAAGTGCATGAGGACGGCCAGTTCTTGGTGCATTCTGAACAGTTCCACCTTCGGATTTAGATGGACTACCTTTGGATAGGCCTTCAGATGGAATTTTGTTAGCAGAACTACGAAGATTGTAACGAGATTTTGAGATATTTGAGCTCATCTTTGGGAATATTAAAGGTTTTATTTTCTGGGAGTCTTTAAATATGACTCTCTCGCTTGACATTCTCATTTAGAATGATCGCTTTTCACTTTTATTTAGAAAGTAGTTGCTTAAAAAGTGGTCGCTCAAAAAGTGGCCGCTCCATACTTTTGTTTAGGAGTTAGCCGCTCGAAAATTTCATTTAGAATAATGCAGTTTCATTCAGAAAAAAAGCCGCTTTTAATTTATTAGGCAGCGGAACGACCAAATTAGGGGGTGCCGAATACTTTTGGCAACCTATTGTACACGACCAAGGTGTATATTTAGGCAACAAATGAATGAAATAATTTCAACCAAGCATCTTGATTCCATTTATTTTTTGCTATTCTCTGTCGTATTTTATCTATTTGGAGTTCTAAAAAACATTTCTTTATTTTTTCAATCCGCAACCTGATTAACCCATAACAAAATACTGAAAAAAAAAAAAAAAAAAAAAAAAAAAAAAAAAAAAGCCTAACCCACTATAAAATCAAATATGAAACTCTGTAAAGAAGAATGTTCCTATTTTAGAACAGAAAGCAAAGCTGGGCTTCATTTTGCAAAGTCGTCATCACCAACCAACGTGAGGACGTATGATTTGTGATCTTTGCGGAGGACGGTGACATTCTTGTAATCGTTTTGATAAAGGACGTGCCAGAAGTTAGGGCGTATTTCACGGACACCTTTGGAATGATGCCGGAAATCGATGATTGCCCATTTCTCCATTGGGATATCGGAGTACATGCCATCTTGTTCGAACCGCTGATTGTGTTCTTTCAGATCACTGCCCTCACGTGTCAGCTCAACTCCCCAAGAGAGGTCTCCATCAACATAAAAGTCCAGAAATCCATCTGAACCAAAAATACTACCAACATCAGGACTGATAAAGGCACCTTCTGGGGCTGCTGACCTGGCAGCTCTATACCATTCCATTTGCCATGTTCTTTCAAGCAGGCGACCAGTGACTCCTTTCCCAAAAGAATTACGCAAAGTAGACGGGCACATGCGTTCAATGCTGCGCATTAAGAATTCGTCAAATGTCTCCAAAGGTGATTTTGGTAAATTGGTGGGTGCAGTGAACAATCGCTGGCTCATGAAAATCCGCATGATAGGGGCCACAAACTCATATCTGCCTTGTTGAGAGCTCTTGGTGATGATACCAATCTTAGAGAGATCATGGAGAAAGTCGTCGTCATCCAAAGAGGCAGTGAAGGATGAATTAGAGTCACATTTGTACAATGCAGAGCGGAGAAAGCTAGCTTCCTCTCTCGTTGGTTCCCATTTTCTCACCCAGTTTAAAGCACGTGTACCCAACAAGTCAAGGAGAAACGTTGATGATACAAGATACTGGAGCATCTTCTTGGCCACAGCACCATCCGCAAACATATGACGCAGAGATGTCAAAGTACTTCGACATATGCCAGCATGTCCACGAGTGGAGTTATAGATTGCTTTCCTTACTTCTTCTGGGATTTCGAACTGCGAACTCCGGTGCTGAGCTTGCTTCTTTTGGACATACTTCTTCACAAGTTCCTCAAATTCAGTTTCAGTGAGGCGTAGGGCATCCAGCCCAAGAGGGTCTTGGAATACTATTGGTGTCGAACCGGGCATAAGAGCCAAATTATATGTAGCCAACAAGAGCACACGGTGGTTGTTTTTAGGTTTTGAAAGATGTGCTTTTATACTACCCCAAAAGAATGGGGCACAATCACCATAGATTGTTTGTACTTCGTCAATAATGATCTTTGTTGGTGTCTTGCACTTGAAGATATCCCTCCAGGTTCTGGCTGTTTCTTCCTCCCAATATGCATTAAATAAGTCCTCATCATAACATTCTTTTTTCCCAGCCAATTCCGCAAAAGAGATATAGATGGCATCTTCATTGAGATTCAAAAAATGGTCACAGAGCTTCATGCCAAACGAACTTTTGCCAGTGTATGGGGGACTTCGTAAAAGACCAGCAGAGTGGTTGTTCATATAATCAACAGCAATCTTGATACGCTCCTCAGACAACACCATCAAACTGTCAGGGCCTTCATCAGTTTCCTCAGGATATTCTGGTCGAGTTTTTTTGGCTGATGGTGATAGCAATGGCTCTTCATCAGTTTCCTCAGGATATTCTGGTCTTTTTTTAGTTGGTGGTGATAGCTTAGGCCTCACTGAGGAGAAAAAAGGGGCATGAGAAATAAAGTGAATATTAAAGTATTAATGGATAAGGAAGCAAATAACATTGGATGGATTGATGAAAGGATGATAGAGAGGTAAGATAGAGAAGAGAATAGCATTAGATGAATGAAAAAAAAAAAAAAAAAAAAAAAAAAAAAAAAAAAAAAAAAAAAAAAAAAAAAAAAAAAAAAAAAAAAAAAATTATAACATGGAGCTCTTTGCATATCCTCTTCCCATTCTACCATATTAAACTATAACTTACCAACTGTACAAAGATGGATGGACAGATGGACAGGAAAGAAATGATAGAAGTTAGAGATGGCAATGAATGGATGGGGAAATAGCAGGCAATATAGATGGTGTCATGGCAGAATGTCAAAGACCAAAATAGAGAAGCTTGGGAACAGGGTGTACAGGCTAGAGGTAGTTACCTATTACATGGATATATTTCTCAGGAGGTTCGTTGAAGTAATCACCAACATAATACACCTCCTCCATCTGCTCTCCTTCCAGTGTATTTTGAATATCGACGCTCGGATCGTTCAAAGCTGTGAATTTGTCATCTTGATGGCTACAACGAATTTGGACTTTCCAGAGATCGAGATCTTTAGGCAAGACCGTGGAAAGCATAATCTTTCTCCAGATGGCATCCTTGAGATAATCGATAGTTTCGCCCTTGTGGATCTTAACCGAAAAGGGTCTCCCGCCAACGTCGCCGTGAAGAAAGCAATTAAGGGTGACTTGCACCAGTGGAGTCTGTGAATAACACGTAACATAGTGAGCAGGAGAAATAATACGGAGGCTACTTTCAAAATACTCACGTCGTTGTCTATTTCCACGTCGTCTATGACCCTGTCGTCTATGTCCACCTCGTCTCTGTCCACTTTGTTGCGAGCT
This sequence comes from Endogone sp. FLAS-F59071, assembly GCA_003990785.1. NCBI lineage: Eukaryota > Fungi > Mucoromycota > Endogonomycetes > Endogonales > Endogonaceae > Endogone > Endogone sp. FLAS-F59071. The sequence goes on along the minus strand of RBNK01000153.1, from coordinate 2,328 downwards.
ACTTAATGCGTTTGTTGGAAGTGTGAAAAAGCCGAAAATTTTTTTTGTGTACCCACGACTAAGCTACAATTCGTACCTTGTTCAGACATTGTCCTTCTTGTGCGTTTTGCCTTAACGGGCTTTTTGCTGGAACTTGTCGCTTTTCCTTTTCCTTTTCGCGTTGTAGGCATTTTGAGTGATTTAGAATGGAACGGGCGGTACGATTGTTTGTTTACATGGGTGGCGTAATCGACAATAGGGGCTCCCAAATCGGGCATAGTACCTACCTTAATAAGGGCCTTCTCACGCTACCTCATGGCAGTCACGCAGGAATTAATTCTAAGAAGCAAGAATTATCAGAAATATCTGATGAATCAAGAAAAAAATGAAAATATAAAGAGTAAAGGTACATATAGTCCTATGTATTTTCTAATATACTGTGTGGAAGAAATTTAATAAAATCAGACAAACTGTATATAAAATATATATATAGCAAATGACAAAAATCTAACTAAATATAAAAAGGCTCTCAACTTTTTAAAAGTAGGATATGGCTGCAGTTGCTTAACTAAGATGCCTAAAGAAGAATTTGTTGAATTGTGCAAGGCTTTTCAAGCTCTTTTCAAGCCTAAACAAGATATCTTTTTGATAGCTTAACTCAGATCTATAGATGGCAAAGCAATCAATACTAGTCAATGTCTCAAGAATAGGGCTTACATCAATAAGAGAATAATCTATTGCTGGAATCATAATATACCTCTTTACTAAAAGACTTACTTTAATATACTTAGCATTAGTTATAATTATTTTAAAAATATCCAAAATTATCTACTTAAAAATAGTCTTTTATCATAAGTTCATAGTAATGTAAAGAGAATGCTATAGTAAAAAACCAAGATGGTTATTGATATTGATATTGCTACTGCTATCAAGAATTTTTTGCTAAATTTTGCTAAAGCTTATAGCTTACCTAGCCTAGTTAAAAATATTAATTATATAACTTAATCAATTATCTTTTTACCTATAGAAATGAGCTATAAGTCTATTCACTATGACTTTCTGGCTGGTTTAGAAGAAGATAGTAAATTATATATCTTGAAGTATGATATATTTTGCAAATTATAGCATCAACTAACTCTGTATATCTAAATTATGAGTCCTTAAACTAATTTATATAACACTTGCTAACACTTATAGAATGACTTATAATTCAAAGCCTGTAAAGAAGAAGAGGCTCAAGATTTATTAAAGAGGTATAAAGAATATCTGGCCAAAGCTAAGTTAAAGTAGAATTATTATAACAAAAATTCTAAGTTAGTAGAAGAATAAAGAAAACTCATCAACTAAAATTATTCTGTACTGAAAGATAAAGCACCATACTGCAGCATTGATACAGTAGCCCATTACAGTTATGATTGAGCTCAAAATGTCCATATACCTCACTTAGATCAACAGATCAGAAAAGTATATTATCTTAGTGTTTACAAGGTAAATATTTTTAGTATCTAAGATAAAGTAGTATGTAAGTAAATAAATTATATTCTTGACAAGAATGAGCTTCTTAGGAAAGGTCTAAATAGTATGCTTAGTCTAGTTTTTAATGGAATTAAGCAATTAAATAAAGGTGAGAAGCATTTAAAAATCACTTATAATAATGCAGGAAGGTAAAACAAAAATGATACTACTCTTTGATTTTATCTGTATCTGGTAATTTGTGAATACTATAAAAGTATTGAATTAAACTTTATAATACCTGGCTATACTAAGTTCAATAATAGTAGTTTCAGATTGATTAAAAGACTTTATTGCAAAATAATAGTAGATTATATAGATTATATCATTGACATAGTAAAAAGGTTTAGTATCACTGGACTAAATAAAGCTCGATGTTATAATGGTAATGAAGGGTTTCAATATCAAGATATTATAAGTGGCTTAGAAACTTATTTTAAAAAATTACTTAGTCTGCAAAAGTTTCAATATTTTCTTTTTACCAGTGCTAATTCTGGGATAATCAAAGCTCAAAAAGTTATAAGTGGCTCTTTCCAGGAATTCAAATTATTGAAAACTAGTAAATTAGAGACTTTCAAGATTATAGAAAGTATTAAAGCTATATCATTTCTAGTTCTTAAGACTCTTCCTATAGAATTAAAATACCAGAAGTACCTCTATCATAATATTCACCCCTTTGTTTAAGATAAATTTAAAGATATTACTTGTCCCAAGCTAGTATTAAATATTATTGAGTAATAATTAACTTTTTTTCTTTATTTTCTCTTTAACTAATAAGTAAATAGATATTCTAATAGTGAAACTAGTCCTAATCTAATTTAAGGAGTTTAATTAAAT
>RBNK01000152.1:0-36819 GCA_003990785.1 Endogone sp. FLAS-F59071 | reverse complement strand
TAACCTGTTGAAATTTGATCTTCGAATGTGTGTGTTTGGAGTAAAAGAGCGCACTGGCTAATGAAGCCAATATGCATGTATTTATTAATGCTAAATTATGATTGGTCGATACAAACAAAGATCGTCTAAGCCACAATTGAGTGATGTATGATCAATCGTTGATGCATCGATCATTGATAGAAGAGATATAATAAGCTAATAATTACAACATTTCTAAATCATACACTACTCCTTTTTCATATACTTTTACTATAACTTCATAGTACCAACAATATCCAGTTTCTTCTGTCCTTGGCAAGCATCACTGAGATGATGATGATGGTGAGATCGTCCACAAAACTCCTCCCAGTATCCTTTGCAATGGCAAGATTGTTTGCAAGACTCCTCCCTCAAGTCCTTCTATCCTTGGCAAGCATCGCCAGGATGATGAGAAGATTATCTATGAAACTTCTCTAAGTTAATGGTTTTGGGATACAGATTCTAAAGACATCAATGATGAGCATCCTCCCAAGCATCAATAGGTTGATAAGTAAATGATTCAAGGCATAAGATATCTGTCTGATCAACTAGAAGTATCTGATATCTTTTCCTATGATTTTGCTATATATTATAATCTTCTAGCATCTCTAGCTCCTTCTGTATATCATGTTGATTCTCCAATCTTTAGCAGTCCAATACTGAGTCCTTTGGATGCAGATGTGGATGCAGATATAGATGTGGACACAGATCAGTCCAACATCTTAGTTATCAGTACTATTGAAAATGATGACAATGATGAAGAATATAGTCCTAGTCGGTGGTAGGGGTTTCCTATAGCTGAGGCTTCTAGCTAATATTCTGATAATGATGATGATAAAAGACCTGAGCCAGCTTTGAAGTCTGATTCTGATATTGATTATTTTTCTCCTACAATTCTATCTGATATTAATAAGGAAGAAGAATTTCTAGAGGTTGACCAGGTTGGTTACTCATTAAAGTAAGTATTATAATTCTGCTGTATTTTTCAAGAGAGAGATTTCCTAATGAATTCCTATAGGATTCTCATAATTAATAAATGTTTAATAATTGTTCTACTTCTGTCTAAGAGTCAACCTAAGTAGATAGCTGTCCATTGTTTTGTCTTCCTCCATGGGTTTCCATGAGATACGTCTATTCTTCTATCTAGTAATTGTTCATTCCAGTTTAGTATCTATCCATTCATTCAGACTTATTATATCCAGGACCTGATCTGGTCAGTGATCCGAGAATGTATGTTCCATATATGCCAAATATTTCTTGATGTTAATAAATATCTTTCTCCTGCAATTGTAGGTCTAATCATTGTTTGATCATTTTATTCTTTTTCCAGAGCAGGCATTGGTGGTTCTTATAGTCATTTCCTATAGTGTATACCAGGGGCACTGGCTTTGAGATAATTATAATTTATCTATTTCTTCTTCAGTTTAGTTAAGTGCTGATTTAGTAATAAAAGTCTGTTCAACTAACATTTCATAAATATCTTTTCTCAAGATTACTTATCTTTCAAAGTTCATCTGCTTTTAAATTTATTTACTTCTTCATTACTGTAGAGTCTTTTACCAAGGGTTTTAGCAAGCTCTTGTCAAGCAATATAGATGATGGAAATCTGATCAATGATCCAATGATTTCCTGCCAGTCAGCACTAATTGTGGTAGACTAAAATATATTAACAGCAAAATATTCACTATAGTATATCTTAGGGGTCTTAGTAGGTTATGTAGTAGTAGCTTTGAAGGGTAGGGGTGACTAGCAGGAAAGTGTATTAAATAGTGAATGTAATGTAATAAGCTTTGTTGTAAATAAACTTCTCCCTCTCTCTAACCATTGCTTAGTCCCAGACTAAGGCTTCTTCTATAAAGTCTATTTAGACTTTGCAGGATTATCTCTCGGGTTGTCTGTAAGAAGCTTTCTTAGCTTGTTGCAGTCTAAATTTTATTGATAATTGTGAGTGGGTATTTATAAGAAATTACAAGATGCTATATGGGTAGCTACCTAGGTTACTACTTGAATTTCTGATTGGCTTGGCTAAATATAAGATATAAATTGATTGGCTAAGATATAATAAAATAATATATCAGGTTATAATATAATTGGGTAGTGAAATAATATATTAGATCGAAATACTATTTTAGGTTATAATGTGATTGCAGATCTTAATAACATTAAAGGTTTTAATAATACTAAGAGTCTTAGTGTTATTAAGGGTTATATAACTGTAATCTTATGTAATAAAAATTTTCTCCACTACACTATACCAAGATTCAGCAATATACTATACTATATACTGCTCTTTAGAGACTTGCTAAAATCACCTTTAATGTTAAGGTAATGGTTTTGAACTCTATTATCAATCTTGCTTCTAATATGACCTAGCTCATGATAACTAAGGCATGGCTCTATACCACCTACTATATATCAGATATTTAGTAAAATTTAAAGAATTAACTGTAAGACATTCAGCAAAGACTAACCAAAAGTCTTTTAACATTCTATGCCTGAGTCTAGCATAATATTGTACTTATCAAATACCCTACTACTGCCACTGACCTTATTGCTGAGACTTCCTTTATAGGCTAATTGTACAAAGAGGTAGCTACCATAGTTAAGTTATTACCAGTTACTCTAGATCTAAAGAGAAAAGTTAACTATACATAAAAGCTATAGTCAGTATATGTGAGAGATCAGCCAAATACTTACTACCAGACTCTCACTTCTTACTTACAAGCTGTTATACCTGGAGCTGTTAACATAAAGCTCTGGAATATCAGACCTATAATAGTTAAGTAGAATACTCCAATAAGACTTCAAGCTAAGAGTGACCCTGCTATTAACTAGCTGACAAAAGCTATAAGCTGAATAACCACTTATATTGCCAATATAGACAGAAGATTAGAAGCTTATTGTGACGGAAATATTTTTGTAACAACATACAATTTGATCATATGAGATCATAGTCATGTGACTTGTAACATTGCTGAGACTTGTAACATTGCTGAGACTTGTAACATTGCTGAGATTCACAATCACACTATAACCTAAAATAGTATTTCGATCTGATATATTATTTCGACATTCAATTACATTATAACCTGATATATCATTTATTAGCCAATCAATTTGTACCTTATATTTAGCCGAGCTAATCAGAAATTCAAGTAGTAACCTGGGTAGCTGCCTGTATAGCACCTTGTAATTTCTTATAAATACCCTGCTCGCAATTATCAATAAAATTCGGACTGCAACAAGCTAAGAAAGCTTCTTACAGACAACCCGAGGGATACTGAAGCCTTAGTCTGGAACTAAGCAATAGTTAGAGAGAGTCAAGGGACTCAAAACAAGAGAAGTTTATTTGTGACAAAGCTTATTACATTACATTCACTATATAATACACTTTCCTACCAGTCTACCACCCTTCAAAGCCACTACCGCATAACCCGCTAAGACCCCTAAAATGTATTTTCTGCACTTGCTCAATATCAGAGTATTTTGCCATTAATATATTTTAGTCCATCACAATTGGTGCTGACTGGTAGGAAATCATCGGAGAACCACCCATCCGACCAGATTTCCATCATCTATATTGCTTGACAAGAGCTTGCCGACCCTTGGTGAAAGACTCTACAGCAACGAAGAAGTAAACGAATTCAAAAGCAGGCAAACTTTGAAAGACAAGCAACCTTGAGAAAAGACATTTATGAAATGTTAGTTGAACAGACTTTTATTACCGAATCAGCACTTGACAGAAGAAATGAAAAATTATAACTACCTCGAAGCTAGTACCCCCTGGTATGCACTATAGGAAATGACCATAAGGATCACTGACACCCGCCCTGGAGGAAGAATAAAAGGATCACAAATGACGATTGGACCTACAATCGCAGGAGAAAGATATTTATCAGCATCAAGAAACATTCGGCATGTAGTTTGACAGAACATACATCCTCGGATCACTGACTAGATCAGGTCCCGGACATGATAAGCCCGAATAGAAGAGACTAGAATGAACAACTGCTAGACAGACAGACAGATGGACATACCTTGCAGAAACCCTTGAAGGAAGACAAAGCAATGGACAGCCATCTACTTAGGTTGACTCCTAGACAGAAGAAGAACAATTATTGAACATTTATTAATCATGAGAAACTTATAGAATTTATTAGGAATTCTCTCTCTAGACAAATACAGCAGAATTATAATACTTACTTTGATGAGCGATCAACCTGGTCAACCTCTGGAAATTCCTCTTCCTCATCAATATCAGACAGAATTGTAGGAGAAAAATAATCAAACGAATCAATGTCAGAATCAGACTCCGAAGCTGGCTCAGGTCTCTCATCATTATCATCATCAGAATACTGGCTGGAAGCCTCAGCCACAGGAAACCCCCACCACCGACTAGGACCATATTCTTCATCATCATCATCATTTTCAATAGCACTGATGACTGAGATGTTGGACTAATCTGCATCCACATCTATATCTGCATCCACATCCACATCTGAAGGACTCAGTATTGGACTACTAAAGATTGGAGAATCAACATGATGTACAGAAGGAGCCAGAGATGCTAGAAGATTATAATGCATAGCAAAATCATAGAAAAAAAAAAAAAAATATCAGACACTTCCAGTTGATTGGACAGATATCTTGTGCCTTGAATCATTTACTCACCAACCCATCGACGCTTGGGAGGATACTCATCGTCGACGTCCTCAGAATCCACATCCCAAAAACCTGGAGGAGTTTCGTGGATAACCTCGTCATCCTGGTGACGCTTGCCAAGGACAGAAGGACTCAAGGGAGGAGTTTCGCAGACAACCTCGTCATCGTCATCCCGGCAATGCTTGCCAAGGACAGAAGTAACTGGATATTGTTGATACTGTGAAGTCATAGTAAAAGTATATGAAAAGGGAGTAGTGTGTGAATTAGAAGACTTTTGGAGTTATAAGACAGAAGCAGCGGATGACCCCATTCTTATACTCGCCGAACGACCACCCAAGCAACCCAAGCATAAGCACCCCCAAATCTCAGCGAAACCCCAAGAACTTACCCATGCACTAGAGAGACCTCATTCAGAAAGAGACCTCATTGCTGACCCAAGCAGACAACCCTTGTCAGAGAGAAAGAGAGCAGACGAATCCGGACAACAAAAGCAAGACATATGACAAGATCCAGCCAAGAAATGAATCGCCGAATGAAAGCGAGTCACCAAGCTCAGAAACGGAATCACGCGCCCCCGACACCTCATGGCGAGATTCAGTCTGACTGACACGCAGCATCTAGACATATACACACACCTGCACGAATCACTCACCTCATTCCGCCAATAACCCTACCGAATCATCCAGCTCGATGAATTAGTTCAGATCATTAGCATCGAATGAGCTTATACAGAAAGCCAGGACCCCCGACCGAGGACCCGATCCGCACGAATGACCTGAGAGTTAGAACGGAGAAAAATAGACTCGACGAATCAGCTTGCGCCCGAATGTTAGAATCACCCAACCGACCGACCCCAGTGTAAACAAAACAAATCACGTACCCGAATTACACAAGGAATGAAGGAATGCACCGCGACCACTGCTTATGGTAAGATCTTGAGTTTACTTACCGAAATCAGCAGCATGACTCACACGCGCACCACGCGGAGAGATTCTTGAGAATTCTAGCAAGATCTTTGCGAAAAAAGGGAGAAAAGCAAGAACGAAAGAAAATCTAGAATGACTGAACGAATTCAGAATGACCGCATACCCGAACACACATACCTGGACGAATCAGCATAGAGGACAATGACGACATGTGGAAGATTTAGATTTTGAAAAAGGAAGAGCAAGCACAGTCTTCAGTTATATATTTTTTTTTTTTTTATATTTCGATGTCCCAGAGTCTATTTTATTCAGTTATCACAGTTACATCAGTTATTTTATTCATCGAACAATTATTATTTTCATTTATTTTATTTTCGATTGATTCCTATTTTATTCATTATTGCATCGAACAATGACACACCAATTGATTTTACCCCCCTCTTTTTATTATTATTGCAATGCACTTGATCGATTTCCATTTTCCCTGACATATTTATTTCCATTTTCCCTGACGTATTTATTTCCATTTTCCTCTGACATATTTCATTTATCAGTTCAGTTCAGTATTTTATTCAGATCGGACATTATTACCTCATTATTATTTTATTATCTGGTAATCTTCGATGGATACTTATTTCATTTATTGGCGTATCCGTATTTTATTATTATCCCCTTTATTATTTATTCAAAATATCCCAGAGTCATTTGTTCATGGAAACATGACGAGCTACTTCTTTACTTAGTATTATCCTTATCAAGAGTAGTATTTTCTTATATTTTTGGATGACTTCGATGAATTTAACTAACAGATTTAACTGAAGACCCAGTGACCGACTTCGCTACACCCACTCAGATCGTGCACACGACCAATTTTGGAGACTTGTACCCAACTCGTGATCAGAGGAGTTTATTTTATTAGCTCTCTCCAATTCACACCACCGAGGATGCTGAATGATGACAACATAGATTTAGTTATGTATAAGAAAATATGTGCAGATGCAATTTCTCACACAGGGAGGAGATGTGATAGAAATATTTTTGTGACGATATACAATTTGATCATATGAGATCATAGTCATGTAACTTATAACATTGCTGAGACTTGTAATGTTGCTGAGACTTGTAATGTTGCTGAGATTCGCAATCACACTATAACCTAAAATAGTATTTCGATCTGATATATTATTTCGACATTCAATTACATTATAACCTGATATATCATTTATTAGCCAATCAATTTGTACCTTATATTTAGCCAAGCCAATCAGAAATTCAAGTAGTAACCTAGGTAGCTGCCTGTATAGCACCTTGTAATTTCTTATAAATACCCTGCTCGCAATTATCAATAAAATTCGGACTGCAACAAGCTAAGGAAGCTTCTTACAGACAACCCGAGGGATACTGAAGCCTTAGTCTGGGACTAAGCAATAGTTAGAGAGAGTCAAGGGACTCAAAACAAGAGAAGTTTATTTGTAACAAAGCTTATTATATTACATTCACTATATAATACACTTTCCTACCAGTCCACCACCCTTCAAAGCCACTACCGCATAACCTGCTAAGACCCCTAAAATGTATTTTCTGCACTTGCTCAATATCAGAGTATTTTGCCATTAATATATTTTAGTCCATCACATTATATACCCACCCAACAGTTTACTGCAAACTTAGGAAAAGCTCTGACAAGATTATACCCAAGCTGTCATGACAACTATTGATATAAAGACTACTTAAAGAAGACTACAAAGTGTTTTCACTGTAGCAAAGAAGGTTATATATAATAGGATTGCATATAGTATTAATAATGTATGGAGTACAGGCATATAGTAGTGTAATATCTGACTGAATCGATCTGCATTATCTAGTTATATAGATAGATAAATATTATACAATTTGAAATTAGCAATAATGATAACAATAGTTACAATAGTTATAATGATTATAATAGTTATGATGATAGCTATGATACTAGAAGAGATTATTCTAGTAATAATTATAGTAATAAGAACAACAATAATAATAGCTATAAAGCTTATAAAGCTTATAAAGCTTATAAAGCTCCTTGGTTGATAATCTGGTCAACCCAAGAAGGACACTGGTACCCTGTACAGTATAGCAACCTTGAAGCTAAGCTGGAACAGTTGAAAAGTCTAGAATAGAGGAGAAGTAGAGAATCTTTAATAAGGAGCTCTAATAGTTAATCTAAGAATAAAGCTAAAGGATATGCTGATGGTTAAGAGTAATAAGGAAAAGAAGTTGTATAGTGTGATGAACTAAAATATATTAATGGCAAAATACTCAAAGTTGAGTAAGTACAGAAAATATATTTCTAGGAGTCTTAGCAGTTTATGCAGTAGCATCTTAAGAAGGGTAATATGTCAGTATAAGTGTTAACTAGCAAGATTTAAGTACAATCAATTGAATAAAGTATATCTATTAGAATCTTGAAACTATCCTAATTGCTTACTTCTTGAGTAAGGCTTTCAGTATTCCTCAGGTTATCTGTTATAAGCTTCCTAGCTTATTGCAGTCCGAATTTTATTAATAATTATGAGTAGGGTATTTATAAGAAATTACAAGATGCTATATAGACAGCTACTCAGGTTACTACTTGAATTTCTAATTGGCTTGGCTAACTATAAGGTACAAATTGATTGGCTAAGATATAATAAAATGATATATCAGGTTATAATGTAATTGGGCAGCAAAATAATATATCAGATTGAAATACTATTTTAGGTTATAATGTGATTGCAGATCTCAATAACACTACAGATCTCAATAATACTTCGAGTCTCAGTGTTATTATAGGTCATATGACTGTGATCCCACATGATCAAATTATGTATTATTATAAAATGTTCTATCATATCTCCTTCCTTTCTGCAAGTTAGACTTCAAGGTATAGTTCTAACTCAGAGAAATCTCTTTGTAACTGTTTTACCTCTTCCTCTAGCTCCTTTATGTCATTCTGTATAAGTTAATATAGTTGGAATATGCTGTACCAAAAGTGATTCAAAGCACTAGGCTTGTGCTTAAATAGTTGATAAATCCATTCAGCCACTTTTGCAGTATAGGCAGGGAGTGCTCCTTTGAGGGCTTGTTGACAGATTTCTCTATCCTTCTGGTTTCAAATATGTTCAACTTCTTCTTCCTAAAGTTATGTGACTTAGTAGTACTCTTTCTATTTATTGATTTGCACCAAGTGCTGTCTTCTTTGAATATTGTGTATAATTGATTGGGTCTTCTGTAAGGTTGATCCTTCTATCTCCTCAAGATCTTCCAGAGGTTCTATATGTCAGTACACCTCGATCAGGCTAACTCAGACTTCATGGAAGTTGTTTCAATAGGGTATGGTTTTTCTTGAGGCAGTTTCAGTGAACAGTATAGAGTAAGATCATTCCTGTCATTTTTCATAACTGATATATAGTTCCTTTTATACTCATGATGTAGTATGGTCCTTCCCATTTTGAGTCTAGTTTTGCTGACCATGAAGACTCTACTATATTCTGATATAGTAAGACCTAGTCACCAATCTTCAATTTTTCAGTTTCCTTATATTCCTTATCATAATTCTTCTTTTGATAGTCTTGTGTAATAGTGATAAATTCTCTTGCCTTGTTTTAGACATTATATAATTTTTGAATTTCTTTTGTTACATGATGCTCGATTTGTGTTTTCCAGAATATATGGCTGAGTTCCAGGGTAGTTATCACTTGGTCTACTAGCTGATGAGCTTTTCTTCTGTAAGCAAGTTCAAAAGGAGTAAACTTTATTGTTTCTTATTTTATTATTCGTAGTGCAAATAAGGCAGAAGGTAGGTACAAGTCCTAGTCTCCTCCTTGTGATTGTACTACTTTAGCAATCATGTTCTTAATAGTTTGATTTGTCTGTTTGGTAAGTCCATTTCCTTGGGGATGGTAGGCAGTAGTCTTTATCTAGTGGATCCCGAAGTATTGCATCAATATCTACATGAATTTATTAATGAATTTGGTTCCTTGATCAAAGGTTATTTCATAAGGTATTCCATGGTGGCAGATAATATCTTCATAGATAAAGGGTGCAATGTTAAGGGCATCTGCAATGGGTAAGGCTTTTGCTTCAGGGTACTTGGTCAGGTAATCTACTGCTATTATGATGTATTGATTTCCTCTAAGTATTCTTGGTAGTGGTCCAACAATGTCTATTCCAATATGTTCGAAGGGTCCTCCAGATACAATCAGTTGTAAGGTCTCGATTTCCTTTCCTTGGTACCTCTTCTAGCAAGTGTCACATCTCCTAATATATTCTCTAATATCTTCATACATATTCTTCTAATAATATTTTTCTAATAATCATTGATATGTGTTATCTACACCCATGTGTCCTATAAGCTGATGATCATGGAAGGTCTGAAGTACTATCTGCTTTTTGTGTTCAGGAACTACAAGTCATATTTGTCCTCTATATCATCAGTAAAATATATTATTCTTGATAAAATAGTTGAGTGCCGTTATCTATATAAGCCTTTGATCATTTTCATTCATCATCCTAGTAAAGGTTAGGTTACTGAGGTAATCCAAATATCCGTTATAGAGTTTAGTGTCTATTGGGTAGGTATATTCTTTTTGGTTTGGGGTGTCAATCTTAGATAAATTGGGGTAGGTGTGAGAGAGTGTCTACATTATAATGATTCTATTCTTTTCTGTATTGTGTCATGAAGTTATACTCCTGCAATATAGCTAGCTATCATGTATACATTCCTATCAGATTTGGTTTGTTCTAAAGCCATTTGAGGGCTGAGTGGTCTGTTATCAGAGTGAACTGTTTTCCAATCAGGAAGTGGTGGAAGTATTGTACGGCCTAAACAACTGCTACACATTCCAGCTAGGTAGCTCTATAGGAAGGTTCTGCTCTATAGGTAGCTTATTCTGTATAAGTGATCACATGCTCTTCATCTTTATCATCTTGTACCAAAATTGCTCCAAGTCTAAATGACAATGTATTTGTATATAGCTTGAATACTTTTGTAAGATCTGGTCTTGCCATTACTAGTGTATGGGTAAGTGCTTCCTTGATCAGGTTGAAGGTAGTTTGTATGTCTGACATCCATTCTTATGCTCTTCCTTTTCTTTACAACATGTGCAGGGGTATAGTAATTTCAGAGTAACTAGGGATAAACCTTTTATAGAACTGGACCAGTCCTAAGAATTATTGTAAGGTCATCTTATCTTGCAGGGTTGAGAAGGCTTTAATGATTTTAGTCTTCTTCAGGTCTGGGTGGATTTCTCCTCCATCAATTATAAATTCAAGGTATTCAATTTTCTTCTATCTGAAGTAGCATTTTGTTAGCTTGATCCTTAGTCCATATTTTCTAAGTCATTCAAATACTTCCTTCAGGATCACTATGTGTTCTGCGAAGTTCTCAGCATAAATGTTGATATCATTGATATATACAATTACTCCATGTCCAATCAAGTCATAGAAGATCTCATTTATTGTAGCCTGGAAGGTGGCAGGTGTATTGCAAAGCCCAAAGGATATTCTTATGAATTCATACTGTCCGAATGATGTAACAAATGCTGATTTCTCCTGTGCTTTGGATGTCATTCCGATTTGATTATATCCTGCCCATAGGTCTAGGGTTGAGTAGATTTGCACCTTTTTCAATATGTTTTATAAGTCTTCTGAGTGTGGGATTGGATATACATGCTTCTTAGTGACTGAGTTCAATTTGCAGTAATCAATAACTATTCTTTATCCATCTTTCTTCAGTACTATGCTGATAGGTGATGCTCAAGGGCTTTTCGACTGTATAATCACTCCTGATTCCAATAGTTCTTGAACATGCTTTCATACAAAGTTATGATAGTTAGCTGGCAATCTGTAGAGTGCTTGTTTAATTGGTTTAGTGTCTTCTGTATCGATATGGTGAGTAAAAAAGACTTGGTCTAGTAGATCCTTGAAACTGATTATGATGATATCCTCATACTCCTTTAGTAGGTCTTGTAACTGCTTCTTCTGATTTGGTAACAGATTTTTGTTGAGGGAGTAGATATGCTTCTTGGCATTTTCCTGGTCATCTAATCTTTCTATTATCACATTTGCTTGTCCAGTCAATCCAAATCCTTTCTTTCCATGTCATGTTTCTTCTAAATTTTCCACTTCTTTCAAAGGTTGCTGTTCACATTTGATAATTACCATTTGAGCAATTCAATCTCCTTGGTATATTTTGAATTAGCTGTGGTTGTGGTTAACTAGTTCAACCTCAATTTCTCCTCTGTAGTCTTCATCTATTAATCTAGGGAAGGCTTCTATTTCAGAGTTGTGGTAAAGTCCACTTCTTGCCTATACTTATATATATTGTCCTGGTGGTAGGGCAATAGCAATTTCAGTTTTTATGAAAGCTGATGATTTCAGTTCTAGGGTACTATCTTCATCTGTATATAGGTCATAATCTGCGGCTCCTTCAGTTTTTCTCTTTAGTATAATTGCACTTTCTGTCAGTTTCTTGACTTGAGTTGCTGTTTCCTTTTCTTCAACCATAAATACTTCTTCAAAGGTGGGGACATTGGTTCCTTCTATTGTTCATGAGTTGTATCTTAAGGTAGGTTCTGCTATAAGTCCTTTCACTACTAATAGTGCATGCTGATATGTTCATTAGGGTGAATTATTTCCTCTAGCATAATGATTTCTTTTTCTGAGTCTGAATTACTTTTTTAATTAGAGTAGATCTATTATCTTTATCATCCTCTTGAAATAAGGCTCTAACTTCGATGGGTGTTTGAGTAGTATAAACTTCATTACTCCATTTATCAGGTACTTCCTCATCTTCATTTTCTTCAGATACTATCTGTTCTTGTTCTTAGTTATGGCATTCTTTCCAGGTTCTATGGTAGTTGATATCATATGGTTCATCTAGATAGCTGACCCAGTTTTCACATTTCTAAAGATCATAGGGGTTGACTTCATCCCAGTAGCATCCTTATAGGTAGGTGTTGCAGTTTCCCCAAAGATGTCCTTTGCCGATATGTCTAATATTCATCCAAAAGCAGTCCTATACTTCTCTAGTATTGTCTGCGAATGGGTGAGGGTTCCTTCCATTATATGGTTTATGATTTATTAAGGGTGGAGTCCTTTGGTAGGTCTGTAATAGTCTTGATTTCTTGATTTTTTTCTCAGTTGGCAGATGCATTTCCAAAGTATCCTGGTAAGGTATCAATTTCGTATCACTGCAAGTACACATTATCTTGATACAATAGATGCATTGCTTACAGAATGGGCATTTAGTAATCCTCATATTATATTCAATCAACTGGTTCTTCTCTGAAGACATTAGGTGGCGATATTCACTATAGATCACTATGTTAGCTTCTTCTTCTTCTATTACATTGAGGTGTGCCAGTCTGGAGGTTATTTCTTTATCTGTATCACTTTCATCTTTTGGTCTCTGAGTGAGTTTCGGTACTACTCCTTTCTGAATATCCAGAGGTATGCTGAACTTCCTTCCATAGTTGACGAAGATTAACCTTTATGTATCCAGGTCAATTCTGGCTTTTGCTTTCTTTAACCAGCTGTTACCTAAGATAGCATTGTAGGATTGTACATCAGTGACAACTATTCTGATGGGTATGATTTCTATTCCAAATTGGACTGGTACTTCTCAGAGTACTCCTAAAGGTATGCTGCTTTTTCTACTTATGACAACCAAGGTAGAGATAGCAGGTTTATCAATATCCCATTCTAGGTGGTCTAGGAAATGCTTGGCAATAATACTGACTCCTGCTTCTATATCAATAATGACTAAGTATGCTAATCCTCCAATGTTACATTATGTATAGGTGGATGAGGTATAGATTCACTCTTTTTGTTCTTCAGCAGTATTAACTTCCTCGAATCAGATAGTTGGTTTGGTTTCAGTAATCTGCATCTTCACCTTCTGCTTTGTCGATGGTGTAATCTAGAAGAGTTGTTTAAAGGTAATATTGGCCTTTTAACTGGCAATGTCTTACCATGGGTCATATTCAAATTCTCTGACTCTTAGGCTTCTTTTCCTTATTCTCTTTCTGATCTATCATTTCTTCATCTTCAGTAGTTGAGATAACTATCTCGCCAGGTTGTATTATCTGTTTGAAGGCTTTGTCCCATTGATCCTCATTTAGTTGTTGTCTTTGTGTTGGCTTCTTAGGTTTCTCAATGATAACCTCAGGTTCCTGGGTCAGTTTCTTCCTTAGGTAGGGAGTTTTCCTAGTGGTAGTGCAGCTAACTATTTCAACAGGGTAGGCTTCTAGGTATTCTTCACTAAATTCTTTATCTTTTTCTTTGATTTCTTGTACTATATTGGTATAGTTGGCCTTCTTTTCCTCCTCTCTCTCCCATCCTTCCTTCCAACTCCTAGTTCAGCAATCCTTGACAAAGTAACCATATCTTTCACAGAGGAAACAATTCATTTCAGTCTTGTTACATTCTTTAGTAACAAAGGTTCCTCTCAGTTGTTTATTCTGGTGAATTACCTTAGCTTTAAGATTGGCTATGTGTGCTGTCATTTCTGAGAACATCTTGGTAATCTTTTTCATTTTATCCTCATGTGTTATCTTTCCTATTTTTGCTATGACTGTTGGTTTGATAGTATTCTCCTCAGGTGGTTCAGCTAATGTAGATACCATTTGAACCACAGGTATTCCAGTGCTGAATTTCCTGTATAAGTCTTATAGTAACTTGTCATATAGAGATGCTGAATATCCTGCTTCAGTGTCTCAAAAGGCCTGTACCATCCTGACTTTCTCATCCATTCTGCAGGGGCCAAACCTCTTGATATGGCATTGGAGATCTACAGGTAAGCTATTCATAAACACCATTTCTTGCATAACTAGACTGGTTTCTCTACAGAGTTGCATATATTGATCAATGGTAGTAATCCAATCTTCTGGGCACTAGTTGATTGATATCTTCATGTTAAATAGTTGTTCTTTAATTGATTCTCGTTTCTGTTTGGTGAAATATTTTTCTTCTAACCAGGCTCTCATAGTATCTCAATAAGTGGTGGCTATTGCTATAGCTGTAGCTCTATTTCTAGCTGCTGCAGTAGCTGTGAGGAGTAATCCTCCTAGTCCAGTGGCTGCTGTATCTGTTAGGGCTATATAGTATGTTTCTCTCGCAGGTCCTCTAAGTTGGGCAGCTAGGATAAGAATCTATCAAGTGCTGGCCATTCCTTTGGCTGTGAAGTAGCTCTCCAAATCATTCAGGAATTCTTGAACATATTCCTTAATATCCATAAAAGGAAGGTAGTCTGTCTGCCATAGTTTCTTCATCCTCTAGAGGTCTTCTCCTAGGTAGTTGTAGTAATAAGAGTAGTGGCAGTGGTAGTGCTATTCTTGCTTTTGTCTTCCACTATAGGTTTTGGCAAGTTCAGTTATGCAATATAAGTAACAAATCAGTCGAGGTGTCAAGTGATTTCCTACCAGTCAGTACCAATTGTAATGGACTAAAATATATTAATAGCGAAATACTTGAAGTTAAGTAAGTGCAGAAAATATATTTCTAGGGATCTTAGCAGTTTATGTAGTAGTGTCTTAAGAAGGGTAATGTGTTGGTATAAGTGTTAACTGGTAAGATTTAAGTGCAATCAATTGAATAAAGTATATCTGTTAGAATCTTGAAACTATCCCAATTGCTTACTCCTTGAGTAAGGCTTTCAATATCCCTCAGGTTGTCTGTTATAAGCTTCCTAGCTTATTACAGTCCAAATTTTATTGATAATTGCAAGCAGGGTATTTATAAGAAATTATAAGGTGCTATATAGGCAGCTACCTAGGTTACTACTTGAATTTCTGATTGGCTTGGCTAATTATAAGGTACAAATTGATTGGCTAAGATATAATAAAATAATATATCAGTGTTGAAATTTGATCTTCAAATGTATATTTTGAAGTAAAAGAGCGCACTGGCTTATGAAGCCAATATGCGTGTATTTATTAATGCTAATTTATGATTGGTCGATACAAACAAAGATTGTCTAAGCTATAATCGAGTGACATAACGATCGATCGTTGATGATGGGAGAGAGAGATATAATAAGCTAATAATTACAACACTCCCCCTGCTTGACATATCTCAATAAAAATAAATAAATAAAAAATAAAAGTATAAAAATAAAATGTTCAACTGTATATTACGAATGACATTCATGAAGTACATTTACTACAAATAACTATATGTAAAATACTACTTGAGTAATAAGAATGACATGATAAAGAACATAAAAGTTTTAGAAGATTAGTTATGTAAGCCCATTTTTGTGATCAACATTTCAAGTCTTGGTCACGCAAGTAGCTTGGTTAATGCATCGGCAATCATTTCATCTGTCACCATGTAAACAATATCTATCACCTTTGATTTAACTTTCTCTCAAATGAAGTGATGCTGAATGTCGATATGCTTTGATTGAGCATGATTAATTAGATTTTTGGCAAGGGCAATTGCTGATTGGTTATCTTCAAATAAGGTTGTTGCACAATTTGGCAAATATCCTAGCTCATCCAATAGGGTGCGTAGCCAAATAGCTTCTTTCATCACATGTGCTAATGCCATATATTCTGCCTCAATTGTTGATAGGGCAACAGTTGGTTAGCACTTGCTTGACCAGCTGATGGCTCCTCCTGATAAGTTGAAAATATAACTCATGGTTGATCATTGTGTGTTAATATATCCTTCCCAGTTGGCATCACTGAAATCAATCAGTCTTAGATCCTGATCGCGTCCAAGGTACAGCTTATAATTAGCTGTTCCTTTAATATATCTTAATAATCATTTGAGGGCATAGTGATGTTCTTGCATTGGATTGGCCGAAAATTGACTGATGATGCTGACAGCAGCAGCTAGATCAGGTCTTATCCTGATCATCAGGTACATTATGCTACCAATCATTTGTCTGAATAGATTTTAGTCTGTGGATTTTCCCCCTTCAGCTTTGAGTTGAATGGATGGATCAAGGGGTGTACTGATTGGCTTGGCATCCATCATATTAAACCTTATAATGATTTGATTGGCAAAGTGGCTTTGATCAATTGTGATTGTATGTATTTTTCGATCATACATGACTTGAATACCCAAAAAATGTTTAATTTTGCCACAGTCTATCATATCAAATGCATTGCTAAGCTCCGTCTTGAATTTGTTCATCGTTTCTATCAAATCAGCCAGAATTAGTAGATCGTCGACATATATGGCAATAATTATCAGTGATTGATCATCTTGTCTTCTTCTTAGATAAATGCTGTGATCCGATTGTAGTCTTGTAAAATTTGATTGGCTGAGGTAGTTGTTGATCTTCTGATTCCATATATGAGGTGATTGCTTTAGTTTATACAATGATTGATTGAGCTTATACATAGCTCTTGGTGATAGCTCCAATTGGTCGATTCCTTCAGGTACCATCATGTAGATCTCTTCATCAAGATCGCCATTCAGGAATGCAGTTTTTACATCCATTTGGTGAATTTCTAAGTTTAGGACTGCACCAATCGATAAAAGTGCTTTGATTGATGTGAATTTCACCATGGGGGCAAATGTTTCATCGTAATCAATTCCTTGCTGTTGTGAATATCCCTTGGCAACTAATCTCGCCTTGTACCTGGCAACTGATCCATTAGTGTTGAGCTTCCTTTTAAAAACCCATCTGCATCCAATCGGCTTGTGTCCTACAGGCACCTCAGGTACAATCATCTACATGTCATTATTCTTAAGTAATTTAAGCTCTTGATTGATCACTTCCTCCCAAAGCTTCGCATCGGGCAGAGAAATTGCTTCCTTATAGGTCATTAGGTCATCGGTCGATTCAATTAAATTAGCTTCTGACATGCGATCTTGCCAAATTTGTAGAGCTTCTGTATCTATCAATTGTTCGATTGGCTCCCAGGTGTTGTCGTCATCATCATAGCCTAGCCATTTAATCAGATATTGCCTTTTTTCATCAATCTTGCGTTCTCCGATGATCGCTTCAATAACATATTCTTGATCTTCTGGATTGACGATTGTTGGGGATTTTAATATAATAGATTCATCAAATGTGACATCGCGGCTGATCTCTATCTTCCTATTGGTTAGATCCCAGAGCCTGTATACCTTCTTTTTGTCATAATAGCCAATCATTTTAAGCTTTTTGGATCGGGGTGCCAGTTTCGACCTTTTTCCTTTGCGAATATGCATATATGCATCAGCCCATATGACGTGCAAGTTACTGATATCAGGCTTGTGACCATGCCATAATTCAAATGGTGAAGCACTCTCCTTATTAGCTCGCATTGGCAATCGGTTGCATAAATATATAGCACTTGCGGCAAGTTCAGCCCAGAGTTCATCAGGTATGCTGGTAGTGATTTTAATGGCCCGGATTGACTCCATCAATGTCTGGTTATATCATTTGGCAATACTGTTTTATTACGGCATGTCTAGCATCATCATTTCATAATGAATTCCGTTTTTGATTAAAAATTTGTACATCTTGGTGTTTACATACTCTTCTCCTCTATCAGATCGAAGAATTTTTAGTTTTCGGCCTGATTGTATTTCGGCGAATGCCTTGAATATCTAGAATCAATCAAATGTATCACTTTTATTGTCAATAAAATATGTTGTGATGTAGTGAGTAGCATCATCGATGAATGTTAATATATATTTCACTCCATTGACTGATGGCATGGGCATCGGCCCGCACAGATCTGAGTGCACCCTTCTGATAGGCTCCATCGATCAATTTTTCACATATCCGAATGGCTTGCGGTGTAACTTCACATGTTCACACCTGGCATATATTTCGATTTGTCTGGTCGACAGCTGCACATCTCCAAGCCCTGTGACAAATTTGTTGATTGATTGCAGAGTATTTTGGCCCAGATGACCTAGTCGGTGATGCCATAATGTATAGTTATCAATCTTGGAATCGGCGATGTTAGAATTGGCAATGTTTGCTTCTAGCTCTGGTGATGTCGATAAATGAAATAGGTTGCTATCGGCTTGTCCGATTTTGATTTCTTCGTGATCTGCACTGATTTTAATTACTGATCCGTCGCTCTTGAAAGTTATGTCATTTCCATCATGTGTCAACACCCGCACAGATATTAAATTTCTGGTGATTTCTAGTACATATAAGACATCCCATAATTTCAGCTCATCATTGAGCTCAATTGTCCCAACGTGCATTATGTATAGTTTCTTGTTCCCTGCACATATAACCAAGCTGTCGTGCTCAGCTACCATCTTAAAAATCTTCAATTGGTTGAATATATGTTGCATGGCGCCTGAATCGATGATAGTGCCAATTGCCAGATTTACTTCGGCTCTCGGTTTACCCTTTTCTTTTTCTGTTTTTACCCAATCATTGAATTTGTTGCATTGAAATATTCCGTATTCTCCCTCACAGATGTAACATTTCCAAGGGTGTCCCCAAAAATTCCTGCCTCGATGGGCTCTGTGATCACCGCCTCAGTCATTATAATGACCTTCTTGATTGTTTTCATTATCATTGTTATAGCCTCAGCTTTGTCCAGTGCTTCTGCCTTGATTGCCGCAACCACTGCCTCGGTAGCCACCTCGGTCACCGTCTCAGTAGCTGCCTCGGTCTGTCGCGTGGGCTTCATCGCACCTCTGCTTACTATCTAGGTCGAACCTGATGCATGTGAGTTGTAAAGCCTTCAGCATTGTCGGCATATTCTCTCATGCAAGTATTAATTCCTGGTACCTGGGGCTTAGACCCCAGAGATATTGCGGTATAGCTTCTGTGTCGGTCATGTCCTCGATTTGCACCATAATTCAGTTGAATGCGTTATTATAATCTTTGATCGATCCCTTTTGCTTCATCATCGCAAGCTTATCATACATTTGTAACAATTGTTCCATTGGTGTATATTTTTGCATTATAGCCTCTTTAAGCTCATTCCATGAATCAAATTCTCCCGATGTGTTCACGTACCTCCATAGCCACATTCTAGCATTGCCTGTAATCTTACTGATCGCTGCATTAACTTCCTCCTTTTGTACTGATAGATTGGTACTGGTGATAAATTGCTCTACGGCATCAAAGTAATCAAACAATCTAGGTACACCTCCTGACCCATCAAATTTGTTGATTGATCTCAGGTACTCCTTCGCCAGATCGTTAAGCTTTGTTGATGTTGTTGGTGATAGTGATGGTAATTATCTTTATGGTGTGTTGCCTTCTGTAGCTGTGTTCTGATTGGTTGGCATGCTAGATGATGCATTTATTTTATCAATTTTTGCCATCAATTTGCCCATTAGGGTTGTCAGCATATCTAATTTATCTTCCTGATTTCTGATCATTATAGCCATCTGTTCCTGTCGATCGAGGCTAAATCCAATATTGCTCTGATGGTTGCCATCCAATCCTTCGTCGTTGTCATCAGGGGGTTGATATCTGTTGTCTGTTTTTGATTTAGACTGCAATCTTGTCGATCTTATTACTGATGATGATGATGTGTATAGGTTGTCCATTTCGTTGTGTCATGTCATTGAATACTATATCATTATGTATTGTTTATCGCATTACTTTATCGCAGTATTGTTTGTTGTATTGTTTATCGTGTTGTTTGATGCATTGTTTACAATGTTAAATAAACACTTACAGTAATCGCAGTTGTAACTGCTATGATTGTGTAGATGCTATGATTGTATAGATCTCAGGTTGTCAAGCTGCAATTCGAGCGGCTCAGGGCTCATAATCTATTGAAATTTGATCTTTGAATATATGTTTTGGAGTAAAAGAGCACACTGGCTTATGAAGCCAATATGTGTGTATTTATTAATACTAATTTATGATTGGTCGATACAAACAAAGATCGTCTAAGCCACAATCGAGTAATGTAATAATCGATCATTGATGATGGGAGAGAGAGATATAATAAGCTAATAATTACAACAATTAGGTTATAATGTAATTGGGCAGCAAAATAATATATTAGATTGAAATACTATTTTAGGTTATAATGTGATTGCAGATCTCAATAACACTATAGATCTCAATAATACTTTGAGTCTCAGTGTTATTATAGGTCACATGACTGTGATCAAATTATGTATCATCACAAAATATTCTATTACAATAGATACTGCAAATATAACTTTGACCTTAGAAAGAAGCTCCTAGAGATAGAGATATTAGTACCAATTGGGGAGCTTCTATAGCATCTAATGATGTGCCAGCAAGTATGTTATATTCTATTACAGAATCTAAGCTAGAAAACTATAGAAGTTAATATGATACAAGCCAAATCCAAAACTGACTAACCTAAGAAGTTCTCTGCCTATATCTAGTGTAGAATTAAAAAAATAATGATTCCTTGCATCATCAATAACTAGAGTAAGAGGTTATATTATTAGTAAGATGTTACTTAATAGAATTGGTTGGCATATAGAAGTAGCTATAAAGCAAACAATATCAGTTACTAATAGACATATATCAACTCTACTGGGAAAAGTCTTTAACCTCCCTATTCAATTCTGAAAGATTATTATCTCTATGATAGCTATAGTCATTAATACCATCTCTTATAATCTTTTAATTAGGAACAAATGGTTAGCTAAGGCTTGAACTGTTATTAATATAGGCACTCATAAGATGAGAATCAAATGGAAGAGTTGCAAATAGGAGGTACTGCTTAATGTAGAGTAAGGTATCTAACTATAAATAATAGATAGTAATGATAAAAAAGATAAAAACTATTATATTAAACAGAATATAATATTATTTATATACAAGACAGACCATATGATGCCTCTAAGCTAAGTCAATCCAAATAATATAGAAATTGATCTGGTAAGAGGAGAAATATATTTTAACCTCAGTAATCATCATCAAATATCTAACATCAAGATAATACTGCTTATCAGGAATGCCACCAATAAGAGAACAGAACCCTATAACAGAACTAATATTGTAAGAAGGACTCAACCACTTCCTATAGATATCTTAGCTATAACCAACATAATCTGGCAAGCACTTCTATATTGAGATATGGAACTGTAGACCCCCTTTGAGATTTATTACACAAAAGATCTCATAAACATAGTGGACTTTACCTATAACAATATGGACAACTTCTTAAGAGTATAGAATATATTCTACTTCAAGTTCTACTACTAGCTTAGATATATATTAGAAACTGCCATAAATGCCCCAAAACCATTAGACCTTGGCCTGATAAAAAGGAAAAGAATCTTAGGAAGAAAAATATATGAAGTCTTTAAATATTGGCTAACAGTGATACCTTACTTGAGAAGATTATAGTTTAAGCACTAGACTCAGATAACCACTAGTCAGTGCTTAGACATCCTAGATACTCTTTTAGAGGATTTCAACTCAGAACTATCAGTTCAAGACCAAACCAAGGAACCCTCATCTTTTGAGGATAATACAAATGAAGAATTTGTACTCTTAGAACCTATTGTTTTCAATGATTTCAAGATGTTCAAACTCAATGATCTCAATAACCCTACACTCCTTGATACTGTAGTCCCTAATGATCTAATGAACTTGAAATTTGGAGCATCTATAACTCTCGATTTTATGTCTTTTGAAGCTAACAGAGAATTTGACAATGCTATAACAAACTCATAAGTTTTGCCCCTAGCCCTTGAGAATAACAAAACTGCTCTCAAGACTACTGAAATCAACAAATATATTGCTATACTATAAATGATTCATGAAATTATCCCATGATCAATATTATACTACTGAACCTTAATGAAAACTAGGTATTCAACAAAGTCCCAGACTTTAGCAAAGCCCAACCCTAAATAAGTAATTCTCAAATAGGTGAAGTCCTTATATTAGCCCTCGATGAAGTTCTAGTATTTAATAAAGTACTAAACCTTATTGAAAACTTAGCAGTTATGATAGATCTTAATGAATACTCAGAAATTGATGAAAACCCAATCTTCAATAAAAACCACACTCCTCAAATTGATGATTTCTATAGAATTTCTACAATATTTCTTAGTATTCTTTAATATATTATCAAATTATCTAATTTAGTATTACCCCTCAAGTTTTGTATAAATACCCTTTTTATTTCTATTCAATAAATCTTTGCCTGAGCTTGAGCCTAAATACAAAGTCTAAGACTTAAATAAAATCGATAAAGAAGTATTTGCTTACATCAGAAAACTATTTTCAATTTGTAGTCTATGACTAGTATCTGTGCTTATAGGCTATTTGCAGGCTGTTTGCAGACTGTTCTAACCAGTTTGTAGTTCATGATATTGTTCTAGCAGAGTTCTAGAGTAGTTTACAGCTGTTTGCAACTGTTTACCAATAATAGTTCATAGTCTATGACTAGCATCTGTGTTGTTTATAGCTTTTAGTAAAATAGTTTGTAGCTCTTAGTAAAATAGTTTGTGAATTAATTTACTATTTTTCTGATGTAGTAATTTTCAATCTAAGATACATTAAGATATATTGCTTTTGGATATTAACAGATTAACTTAATTGTTAAAACACATTCAAGAACTTACCATCCTTTGCACCTTATAAGATATATAACTCTTTGAATTTTAAGTATTATTCTCTTACATCTTACCTTATATACTCTTCAATCTCCTATATATATAGAATTTAGCCCAGCTACTAGTTCCCAATTGAGCCTTTTAATCTTCTATATTTCACTAATCCCAGAGTCTGATTCTCACACTAGCTCTTGCCATAGATATTATAATCAAGCTTTAGGAAACATACTTAATAGGTATCAGCTTTCTAGATAGATATCTCAGACAAATCTACTTGAGGAGCCTGCTGGCTCTCCAAGACCTGAGAATGGAAGAAGTTATTAATCTAAACTACAAAAATAAACTCAAGCTTATCCTCAGCAACTGTGATCTGAAAGAAACAATCTATACTTACAAGAGAGACTCTATTACCCAAATGTTAATATATGAGGTCTATATAACAGATATGCATGCAGTTATAGTAAGAAAAGAAATTACTAAGAAGGAATATAGATAATAGAAGACTAACTGATACAGTTACAAGATCAGCAAGAACATGACTAGTAAATAATAAAATATAGTCTGAAAACTTATATATAAGTTTGAAGATATCCTAGTAATAAGCTTCAAGGAAATCTGAGTCAGTAAACCCAAGTACTTCTATAATATCAATATAGGTAACTATACCTCCATTAAGCAAAGACTCTACAGGACATCACTGGCTTACTATGAATGGTAATGAGAAGAAAATAAATAACTCAAGGATACTAGAGTTATATAGCAATTATATAGCTTATAAGGCTTTCCATCTATCCTTATACTAAAAAAAGGAGCTGAGCTCAGTATCTTTGCCCTTTAGCAATGTCATTATTTTTAGCTACTAAATGACATTATAAGGAAGGATGTCTTCTCTCTACCTCTAATCAATGATATCTTAAGCATACTGGAGCCTGGAGCAAATTAGCTATCTATAATCAATATGTTTTCTAGATTTTTCCAGATTAGTCTCATACCTTAAGCTATCCAACAGACATTAGAAAAATGGTTAATTAATCTATAAACTATTTTACTAAGAGCTACAAACTATTTTACTAAGAGCTATAAACAAAATAGCCATGAATATAGATGCTAGTTATAGACTATAAACTATTATTAGTGAACAGCCGCAAACAGCTACAAACTACCCTAGAACTTTACTAGAACAATATTGCAAACTATAAACTAGCTAGAATAGTTTGCAAACAGCCTACAAACAGCCTACAAGCACAGATGCTAGTCATAGACTATGAACTGAAAATAGTTTCCTAATAGATAGCTTATATCATGATAGAAGGATAATAGGAATATCTAAGGATACCTTTCAGACTATACAATACCCTTACTATATTCTAGTATATGATGAATAAAATATTTAGAGATCTGATTAGAAAAGGCCTTCTAGTCTATATTGTGACGGACTAAAATATATTAATGGCGAAATACTCAGAGTTGAGCAGATGCAGAAAATATGCTTTTAGGGGTCTTAGCGGTTTATGCAGTAGTGTCTTAAGAAGGGTGGGGGTGACTAGCAGGAAAGTGTATTATATAGTGAATGTAATGTAATAAGCTTTGTATAATAATAAACTTCTCTCTCTTTAACCATTGCTTAGTCCCAGACTAAGGCTTCAGTATCCCTCGGGTTGTCTGTAAGAAGCTTCCTTAGCTTGTTGCAGTCCGAATTTTATTGATAATTGCAAGAGGGGTATTTATACAGATTGCTAAGTAATAAAATAATAAAATACTGGTAGAATAAAGTACTAAAAATAGGAAAATGAACAAATGTTCAAGATGCGAACATTTGTTGGTGATGTGAACAATTGTTGGCAATGCGAACAATTGTTGGCGATCAGAACAATTGTTGGCAGAATTATGCAATTCGCGATTTGGAAATTGATAATATAAATGTAGAAATATACTACTCTAACTAAGAAATATACTAAGTAAAGTAGTACTGCAGCACAAATACATTTTTGAGCAATTCAACATAATAAAAATATTTCCGTTACAATATCAATAATATAATGATCTATATGATAACATTTGAATTTTGTCTAGTGATTCTATAAAAGGTCTTACTTAGACTATAATGAGAAAGCCTTTCTTGAAGCCAAGCAAGTATATATTCATGACCAACTACATCTAAATTCTAAGCTTTATTGTTAACAAGAATAGCTTAAGAACTGACCTGAAGAAGATTATTACTATTGCTAAGTTTTTTTAACCCACTAACTGAATAATGACTAGAGCCTTTCTAGACTTGGCTATATATTATTAACAGTTTATCTGAGATTTCATAGAGATTGCTACTCCTCTTAATCAATTATTATATAAGAACCTTCAGTTTAGATAGCATAATGAGAAGTAACAGACTTTCAATGCAATTAAGTTCACACTTTGTTTGGAGCTAGTTTTAGTATAATCTAACTGGAGTAAGATATTTTACCTATATATAAATATATACTTTATATGACTTAGTATAGTTCTATCTTAAGATGATGACTAAGGATAGGAAAGGGTTATCCTCTACTAAAGTTAAGTAACATTTAGGATAAAATAAGACTATAGCCTAATGAAGCTTAAATGCTTAGCAATAGTTTAGGCTATTAAGAAGCTGAGATACTATTTAATCAGCTGACATTTCAAGGTGATCACTAATCATAGCATACTCAAGTAGCTTTTTGACATAAAAGACCCACATATGATATATATCTATTAGATAGTTATATTGTAAGAGTATGATGTTAAGATTCTATATTACAAGGGGAGCAAATATCAAAATACAAATACACTCTTAAGAATTCTATATGGTGCCCAAGGCAGGGTACTGTTGAAATTTGATCTTTGAATGTGTTTGGAGTAAAGAGCACACTGGCTTATGAAGCCAATATGCGTGTATTTATTAATGCTAATTTATGATTGGTCGATACAAAACAAAGATTGTCTAAGCCATGATTGAGTAATATAATGATCGATCATTGATGGGAGAGATATAATAAGCTAATAATTTCAACACTCCCCCTGCTTGACATATCTTGATAAAAATAAATAAATAAAAATAAAGATAAAAGAATAAAAATAAAATGTTCAACTGTACGTCATGAATGGTATCCATGAAGTACATTTACTGCAAATAATTATATATAAAATACTACTTGAGTGATAAGAATGACATGGTAAAGGAAATAGAAATTTTAAAAAAAGTTAGTTACATAAGCCCATTTTTGTGATCAACATTTCAAGTCTTGGTCATGCAAGTGGCTTAGTTAATGCATCAGCGATCATTTCATCTGTTGCTATGTAATATCACCTTTGATTCAACTTTCTCTTGAATAAAGTAATGCTGAATGTCGATATGCTTTGATCGAGCATGATTAATTGGATTTTTGGTGAGGGCGATTGCTGATTGGTTGTCTTCAAATAAGGTTGTTGCACAATTCGGCAAATATTCTAGCTTATCCAATAGGGTGCATAGCCAAATGGCTTCTTTCGTCGCATATGCTAATGCTATATATTTTACCTCAGTTGTTGATAGGGCAACAGTTGGTTGGTGTTTGCTTGACCAGCTGATGGCTCCTCCTGATAGGTTGAAGATATAGCCCATGGTTGATCATCGTGTATTAATGTCTCCTCCCCAGTTGGCATTACTGAAACCGATCAGTCTTAGATCCTGATCGCGTCCAAGGCACAGCTTATAATTGGCTGTTCCTTTAATGTATCTTAATAATCGTTTGAGGGCGTAGTGATGTTCTTGCATTGGATTGGCTGAAAATTAACTGATGATGCTGACAGCAGTAGCTAGATCAGGTCTCGTCCTGATCATCAAGTACATTATGCTACTAATCATTTGTCTGAATAGACTTTGGTTTGCGGATTTTCCCCCTTCAGCTTTGAGTTGAATGGATGGATCAAGGGGTGTACTGATTGGCTTGGCATCCATCATGTTAAACCTTGTAATGATTTGATTGGCGAAGTGACTTTGATCAATTATGATTGTGTGTGTTTTTCAATCACGCATGACTCGAATACCCAAAAAATATTTAATTTCGCCACAGTCTATCATATCAAATGCATTGCTAAGTTCCACCTTGAATTTATTCATTGTTTCTATTAAATTAGCCAGAATTAGTAGATTGTCGACATATATGGCAATAATTATCAGTGATTGATCGTCTTGTCTTCTTCTTAGATAAATACTATGATCTGATTGTAGTCTTGTAAAATTTGATTGGCTGAGGTAGTTGTCGATCTTCTGATTCCACATACAAAGCGATTGCTTTAGTCCATACAGTGATCGATTGAGCTTACACACAGCTCTTGGTGATAGCTCCAATTGGTTGATTCCTTCAGATATCATCATGTAGATCTCTTCATCAAGATCGCTATTCAAGAACACAGTTTTTACATCCATTTGGTGAATTTCTAAGTTTAGGGTTGCTCTGATCGATAAAAGTGCTCTGATCAACGTGAATTTCGCCACAGGAACAAATGTTTCATCATAATCAATTCCTTGCTGTTATAAATATCCCTTGGCCACTAATCTCACTTTATACCTAGCAACCGATCCATTAGTGTTGAGCTTCTTTTTAAAAACCCATCTGCATCCAATTGGCTTGTGTCCTGCAGGCACCTCAGGTACAATTGTCCATGTGTCATTATTCTTAAGTGATTTAAGCTCTTGATTGATCACTTCCTCCCAAAGCTTTGCATCAGGCAGAGAAATTGCCTCCTTGTAGGTTATTGGGTCATCGGTCGATTTAATTAAATTAGCTTCTGACATGTGATCTTGCCAAATTTGTAGAGCTTCTGTATCTATCAATTGTTCGATTGGCTCCCAGGTGTTGTCATCATCATCATAGCCTAGCCATTTAACCAGATATTGCCTTTTTTCATCAATCTTGCATTCTCCGATAATCACTTCAATGACATATTCTTGATCTTCTAGATTGACAATTGTTGGGGATTTTAATATAATAGATTCATCAAATGTGATGTCGCGGCTGATCTCTATCCTCCTATTGGTTGGATCTCAGAGCCTATACGCCTTTTTTTTATCATAATAGCCAATCATTTTAAGCTTTTTGGATCGAGGCACCAGTTTCGACCTTTTTCTCTTACAAATATGCATATATGCATCAGCCTATATGATGTGCAAGTTACTGATATCAGACTTGTGACCATGCCATAATTCAAATGGTGAAGCACTCTCCTTATTGGCTCGCATTGGCAATCAGTTGTGTAAATATGTAGCACTTGCGGTAAGTTCCGCCCAGAGTTCATCAGGTATGCTGGCAGTAATTTTAACTGCCCGGATTGACTCCATCAATGTCTGGTTATATCATTCAGCTACACCATTTTGTTGTGGTATGTCCAGTGTCATCATTTCGTAATGAATTCCATTTTTGATTAAAAATTCATGCATCTCGGTATTTACATACTCTCCTCCTCCATCTGATTGGAGAATCTTGAGTTTTCGACTCGATTGCATCTCAGCGAACACCTTGAATATCTAGAATCGATCAAATGTATCACTTTTGTTGTCAATAAAATATGTTATGACATAGTGAGTGGTATCATTAATGAATGTTAATATATATTTTGCTCTATTGACTGATGGCATAGGCATCGGCCTGCACAGATCTGAGTGCACCCTTCCGATAGGCTCCATCGATTGATTTTTCGCATGTCCGAAAGGCTTGCGGTGCAACTTCGCATATTCACACCCGGTACATATTTCGATTTGTCCGGTGGACAGCTGCACATCTCCGAGCCCTGTGATAAATTTGTTGATTGATTGCAGAGTATTTCGGCCTGGATGGCCTAGTCGGTGATGCCATAATATATAGTCATCAATCTTGGAATCGGCGATGTTTGCTTCTAGCTCTGGTGATGTCGATAAATGAAATAGATCGCCATCGGCTTGTTCGATTTTAATTTCTTCATGATCCTTGCCAATTTTAATTACTGATCCGTCGCTCTTGAAGGTTATGTCATTTCCATCATGTGTCAACGTCCACACAGATATTAAATTTCTGGTGATCTCCGGTATATATAAGACATCCCATAATTTCAGCTTGTCGTCGAGCTCAATTATCCCAATGTGCATCATACATAATTTCTCATTCCCTGCACACGTGACCAAGCCATCGTGCTCAGCCACCATCTCGAAAAGCTCCAATTGGTTGAACATATGTTGTGTAGCACCCGAATCGATGATAGCGCCAATCACCAGATTTGCTTTGGCTCTCGGTTTAGTCTTTTCTTTTTCTTTTTCTGTTTTTACCCAATCATTGAATTTGTTACATTGAAATATTCCGTGTTCTCCCTCAGAGACGTAACATTTCCGAGGGTGTCCCCAAAAATTCCCACCTTGATTGGCTCTGCGATCACTGCCTCGGTCACCTCTGTCATTATAACCTCCTTGATTGTTTCCGTTATTATTGTTATAGCCTTAGCTTCATCTGGCGCTTCCGCCTTGATTGTTGTGACCGCCACCTCAGTAGCCGCCTCAGTCGCTGCCTCGGTATCTGCCTCGGTTGCCGCCTCGGTAGCTACCTTGGTCTATCACGTGGGCTTCGTCGCACCTTTGTTTATTATCTGGATTGAACCTGATGCATGTAAGTTGTAAAGCCTCCAGCGTAGTCGGCATATTCTCCCACGCAAGTATTAATTCCCAGTACCTGGGGCTTAGACCCTAGAGATATTGTGGTATAGCTTCTGTGTTAGTCATATCTTCGATTTGCACTATAATTCAGTTGAATGCATCATTATAATCTTCGATCGATCCTTTTTACTTCATCATCGCAAGCTTATTGTGTATTCGTAACAATTGTTCCATTGGTGTGTATTTTTGTATCATAGCCTCTTTAAGCTCATTCCACGAATCAAATTCTCCCAATGTGTTTATATGCCTTCATAACTACATTCTAGCATTGCCTGTAATTTTACTGATCACTGCATTGACTTCCTCCTTTTGTACTGATAGATTGGCGCTGGTGATAAATTGCTCTATGGCATCAAAGTAATCAAACAATCTGGGTGCGCCTTCTGATCCATCGAATTTATTGATCGATCTCAGATACTCCTTTGCCAGATCGTTAAGCTTTGTTGATGTTGTTGGTGATGGTGATGATGATTGTAGTATGTTGCCTTCTGTAGCTGTATTCTGATTAGTTAGCATGCTAGGTGATGCATTTGTTTTGTCGATTTTTGCTATCAATTCGCCCATTAGGGTTGTTAGCGTATCTAATTTATCTTTCTGATTTCTGATCATTATAGCCATCTGTTCCTGTTAATCAAGGCTAAATGCTGTATTGCTCTGATGGTTGCCATCCAATCCTTTGTCATCATCATCAGGGGGTTGATATCTGTTGTCTGTTTTTGATTTAGATTACAATCTTGATGATCTTGTTGCTGACGACGATGATGTGTATAGATTGTCCATTTCGTTGTCATTGAATGCTATATTGTTACGTGTTGTTTATCACATTGCTTTATCGCAGTGTCATTTGTTGTGTTGTTTATTGTGTTGTTTGACGCATTGTTTATAATGTTAAATAAACACTTACAGTAATCGCAGTTGTGATTGCATAGATGCTATGATTGCATAGATTTCAGGTTGTCGAGCTACAATTCGAGTGGCTCGGGGCTTATAACCTGTTGAAATTTGATCTTCGAATGTGTTTGGAGTAAAGAGTGCACTGGCTTATGAAGCCAATATGCATGTATTTATTAATGCTAATTTATGATTAGTCAATATAAAACAAAGATTGTCTAAGCCATGATTGAGTGACATAACAATTG
Organism: Endogone sp. FLAS-F59071; assembly: GCA_003990785.1. Taxonomy (NCBI): domain Eukaryota; kingdom Fungi; phylum Mucoromycota; class Endogonomycetes; order Endogonales; family Endogonaceae; genus Endogone; species Endogone sp. FLAS-F59071. The sequence goes on along the minus strand of RBNK01000152.1, from coordinate 5,899 downwards.
ATCATTGATAGGAGAGATATAATAAGCTAATAATTTCAACAGGTACTACTCTAATGAACCAAATGCTATACTATAACCTTATAGTTTAGTTGGTAATATGCAAGGTAAGAGAAGATATAGATGAGTGAATAAAAAATATATTGATAATAATAGAGAAGCAGTATAAGTTAGAAGAGATAACACTTTATTGTAAGAGATATAGAATACTGGTGCTGGTTATATAGGAAGGAAGAACAAATGACATTATCAAGCTAGTATATAATCATCATTTTGCTGGCCATATAGGTTAGGCAAATATATTATAGACTATAAGGCTATTTGTGGTAGCTAGCAATGCAAGATAACTTAGTATAATATATATGATGATATGATATATATCAAAAATAAGTATAAGTAAAGGACATACCTAAAGTGAGATCAGCAACAATTTAAGCAGAGCTATTTTTATATATTGATATCAACATTATAAGTTTGATAACTGTTATACTAATAGAAAAGAGGTATATTATCTTATCAGTAGATTTTTTTATAAAATACATTGAGATAGTTGTTATTGAGGATGCTGATATACAAATGGTTGTCAAGTTCTTGTATACAGATATCATCTGTAGATATAGGGTACTCAAGGAAATTACAAGTAACTGCAGGATTAAATTCCTTAATGAATTAGTATAAGAGTTAGAATGGATATACTATATTAAATACATTCAGATAACATTCTATCACTTTCAAGAGAATGAACAGATAGAATAAATCAATTAAACAGTCAAGAATATCCTTACCAAGATCATTAGTCAAGAAGACATGTGAGATTATAACCTCAATAGTACTCTTTTTATCATATAAACAATTTAACAAAAATTAATAGAGTTTAACTCTTTTGAGCTTATCTATAGAAGGAAGCTTAGCTGTGAATTTTATTATTCAATGCAAGATCTAGGGACCTATGATAATTAACTCTAGGTATATATCTTATACAATATTGCTAGACTTCAGCTTATATAATATAAGGTAGCTATTTTCATTGAAAAGACTTAGGAATAACAATATACAAATCAAGACAAGAAAGCCAATGCAGTACTACTACAGATCAGAGACCAAGTTTTACTTTATAGAAGTATTATAGAATCTTTATAGTCAGCCAAACTACAGCTCAAATAAGAAGGTCTCTCAAAGTACTAAGCTTATGCTTGAATAGCTGATAGATTTGTTCAGCTATTCTTGAAGTATAGGCAGAGAGTGCTCCTTTGAGAGCTTGTTGGCAAATCTTCTTGTCCTTCTGATTTTAGATGTGTTCAACTTCTTTTTTCTAAAGTTATGTAATTTGATAATACTTCTTCTATTCATTGATTTGCACCAAGTACTATCTCCTTTGAATATTGTATAGAATTGATTGGGTCTTCTGTAAGGTCAATCCTTTTATCTCCTCAAGATCTTCCAGAGGTTCTATATATCAGTACACCTCAATCAGACTAACTCAGACTTTATAGAAGTTGTTTTAGTAAAGTATAGTATTTTTTGAGGCAGTTTCAGTAAACAGTATAGAGTAGGATTGTTTCTGTCATTTTTTGTAACTGATATGTTGTTCCTTTTATACTTGCAATATAGTATGGTCCCTCCTATTTTGGATTCAATTTTGCTGATCATGATAACTCTATTATATTCTAGTATAGTAAAATATGATTGCTAATCTTTAACTTTTTAGTCTCCTTGTATTCCTTGTCATAATTTTTCTTTTAACAATCTTGTACAATGGCAATGAATTCTCTTATCTTGTTTTAGACATTATGTAATTTTCAAGTTTCCTTTGTCATATAGTGTTCTATTTATGCTTCTTAGAGGGTGTGGCTAAGTTCTGGAGTAGTTATCACTTGGTCTACCAGCTAATGAGCTTTTCTTCTGTAAATAAGCTCAAAAGGGGTAAACTTTGTTGTTTCTTGTTTCATTATTCATAGTGCAAATAAAGCAAAAGATAGGTACAAGTCCTAATCTCCTTCTTGTAATTATACTACTTTAGTAATTATATTCTTGATAATTTGATTTGTCCATTCAGTGAGTCTATTTCCTTGAGGATAGTAGGCAGTAGTCTTTATCTAGCAGATCCTAAAGTGTTGTATCAATATCTGTATGAATTCATTAATGAATTCAGTCCTCTGATCAGAGGTCATTTCATAAGATATCTTATAGTAGCAGATAATATCTTTATAAATAAAGAGTATAATGTTAAGAGCATCTGCAAGGGGCAAAGCTCTTGCTTCAAGGTACTTGGTCAGGTAATCTACTGCTATTACAATATATTGGTTTGGTTTCCTCTAAGTATTCTTGGTAGTGGTCCAACAATGTCTATTCTAATATGTTTAAAGAATCCTCTAGATATAATCAGTTATAAGGCTTTGACTTCCTTTTCTTAGTACCTCTTTTGGAAAGTGTCATATCTCCTAATATATTCTCTAATATCTTTATATATATTCTTCCAATAATATTTTTCTGATAGTCACTGATATATATTGTCTATACCCATGTATCCTATAAGCTGATAATTGTGGAAGGCCTGAAGTACTATCTGCTTTTTGTGTTTAGGAATTACAAGTTATGTCTGTCCTTTATATTATTAGTAAAGTATATTGTCCTTAATAAAATAGTTAAGTGTCATTGTCTATATAAGCTATTGATCATTTTCATTTGTTGTTCTAGTAAAGGTTAAGTTACTGAGGTAATCTAAATATCTATTATAGAGTTTAGTATCCATTGGGTAGGTATATTCTTTTTGGTTTAGAGTGTTAGTCTCAGATAAATTGAGGTAGGCATGAGAGGGTGTCTACATTCTGATGATTCTGTTTTTTCTGTATTGCATTGTAAAATCATATTCCTGCAGTATTGCTAACTATTATGCATATATTCTTATTAGATTCAGTTTATTTTAAAGCTATTTGAGAGCTGAGTAGTCTATTATCAGAGTGAACTGTTTTCTAATTAGGAAGTAGCAAAAGTGTTATACTACCTAAATGACTGCTATACATTCTAACTAGATAGCTCTATAGGAAGGTTCTGCTCCATGAGTAGCTTATCCTGTATAAGCAATTACATGCTCTCTATCTTTGTTATCTTGTACCAAAATTGCTCTAAGTCCAAATAACAATACATCTGTATATAACTTGAATACTTTTGTGAGATTTGGCCTTGCCATTACTGGTGTATAGATAAGTTCTTCTTTGATCAGGTTAAAGGCTATTTGTGTAGCTAGCATCTATTTCCATACTCTTCCTTTTTTTTACAGTATATATAATGGTACAGCAATTTCAGAGTATCTAGAAATAAACCTTTTATAAAACTGGACTAGTCCTAAAAATCCTCATAGAGTTATTTTATCTTGTAGAGTTGGAAAGGCTTTGACAATTTCAGTCTTCTTTGAGTCTGGGTAGATTTCTCCTCCATTGATTATAAATCTAAAGTATTCAATTTTCTTCTGTCTAAAGTGGCATTTTGTTAGCTTGATCCTTAATCTATATTTTCTAAGTCATTCAAATACTTCCTTCAAGGTCAACATGTATTCTGCAAAGGTCTCTGTATAGATATTGATATTATTGATATATATAATCACTCTGTGTCTAATCAAGTTATAGAAAAATCTCATTTATTATAGCTTAGAAGATAGCAGGTGCATTGCAAAGTCCAAAGGACATTCTTGTAAATTCATACTATCCAAATAGTGTAACAAATGCTGATCTCTCCTGTGCTTCAAGCATCATTCTGATCTGGTTATATTCTGCCTATAGGTCAAGAGTTGAGTAGATTTGCACTTTCTTTAACATGTTCTGTAAGTCTTCTGAGTGTGGAATTAGATATGCATGCTTCTTGGTAACTGTATTCAGCTTGTGGTAATCAATAACTATTCTCTATCCATCCTTCTTTGATACTATACTGATAGGTAATGCCCAGGGGCTCTTTGATCATATGATCACTCCTGACTCTAATAGTTCTTGAACATGCTTGTATACAAAGTCATAGTAGTTAGCTGGTAACCTGTAGAGTGCTTGCTTGATTGGTTTAGTATCTCCTGTGTCAATGTGGTGAGTGAAGAAAGCTTGGTCTGGGAGATTCTTAAAGCTGATTGTGATAATATCCTCATACTTCTTTAGTAGATCTTGTAGCTACTTCTTCTGATTTAGTAATAAGTTTTTATTAAGAGAGTAGATATACTTCTTAGCATTCTCTTAGTCATCTAATCTCTCCATTATCATATTGGCTTGTCTAGTAGATCTAAATTCTTTCTTTTCTCATTGCATTTCTTCTAAATCTTTTACTTCTTTTAACAGTTGCTGTTCACATCTGATAATCACCATTTGGGCGATTTAATCTCCTTAGTATACTTTGAATTGACTGTGGTTATAGTTGACTAATCTAACTTTAATTTCTCCTTTATAGTCTTTGTCTATCAGTCCAGAAAAGACTTCTATTCCAGAGTTGTAGTAAAGTCTACTTCTTGCCTATACTTGTGTACATTGTTCAGATGGTAAAGCAATAGTGATTCTAGTTTTTATAAAGGCTGATGATTTTGTTTCCAGGGTATAGTTTTTATCTGTATATAGGTTGTAGTCTACAGCTCTTTTAGTTTTTCTCTTTGGTATAATTGCAGTTTTCATCAGTTTCTTAACTCAAGTTGCTGTTTCTTTCTCTTTAACAATGAATACTTCTTTAAAGGTAGGGATGTTAGATTCCTTCCACTGCTCATAAGTTGTATCTTGAGGTAAGTTCTACCATAAGTCCTTCTACTACCAATATTATATGTTAATATATTCATTAGGGTAAATTATTTCTTCTAAGGTAATGATTTTTTTCTCTGAATCTAAGTTACTTTCTTTAATTAGGATGAGTCTGTTATCTTTATCATTATTCTGAAATAAGGTTCTAACTTCAGTGGGCATCTGAGTAGTGTAAAGTTCATCATCCTATTCATCAGGTATTTCCTTATCTTCATTTTCTTCAGATATAGTCTGTTCTTGTTCTTGATTATAGCATTCTCTCCAAGTTCTATAGTAATTGATGTCATATGATTTGTCTGGATATCTGATCCAATTTTCACATTTCTAAAGGTCATAAAAGTTAACTTCACTCCAATAGCATCCTTATAGATAGATGTTGCAGTTTCCTCAAAGGTATCCTTTGCTGATATGCCCAATATTCATCTAGAAGCAATTCCATACTTCTCCAGTATTGTTTGCAAATGGGTGAAAGTTCCTTCCATTGTACAGTCCTTGATTTATTAGAGGTGGGATCCTTTAGTGAGTTTGTAATAATCTTAGTTTCTTGATCCTTTTCTTAGATAGTAAGTACATTTTCAAGGTGTCCTGATAGGGTATTAACTTTGTATTACTATAAGTATATATCATTTCAACATAATAGATGTATTGCTTGCAGAATGGACATCTTATATTTCTTATATTATACTCAATCAACTGATTCTTTTCCAAAGGTATCAGATAGTGATATTCACTATAGATTACTTCATTAGTTTCTTTTTCTTCTATTATGTTGAGGTATGCTTGTCTAGGAGTTATTTCTTCATCTGTATCACTTTCATCTTCTGGTCTCTGGGTAAGTTTCAATATCACTCCTTTCTAAATGTCCAGGGGTATACTGAACTTCCTTCCATAGTTAACAAAGATTAATCTCTGTACATCCAGATTGATTCTAGCCTTAGCTTTGGAGAGTTATTAAAAGACTAACTCTTATATCTTTATTCCCATTTTTCTGATGGACTTTAATCTATAAGAACTATGATGATCATAGAATTTTATAGAAATGAGATAGATGAAGAGCTATATATAAAGAAGTTAAATAAGTTAAATAGAATACAAGCTGAATAGAATATTTATTAGGATTATTGATAAGATATTAG
>RBNK01000151.1:0-36893 GCA_003990785.1 Endogone sp. FLAS-F59071 | reverse complement strand
GTATTCGAGTCATGCGCGATCGAAAAACACACACGATCACAATTGATCAAAGCTACTTCACCAATCAAATCATTATAAGATTTAACATGATGGATGCCAAGCCAATCAGTACACCCCTTGATCCATCCATTCAACTCAAAGCTGAAGGAGGAAAATCCGTAGACCAAAGTCTATTCAGACAAATGATCGGCAGCATAATGTACCTGATGATCGGGACGAGACCTGATCTAGCTGCTGCTGTCAGCATCATCAGTCAATTCTCAGCCAATCCAATGCAAGAACATCACCATGCCCTCAAACGATTATTAAGATATATTAAAGGAATAGCCAATTATAAGCTGTGCCTTGGACGCGATCAGGATCTAAGACTGATCGGTTTCAGTGATGCTAACTGGGGAGGAGACATTAACACACGATGATCAACCACGGGATATATTTTCAACCTATCAGGAGGAGCTATCAGCTGGTCAAGCAAACGCTAAGCAACCGTTGCCCTATCAACAACTGAGGCAGAATATATGGCATTAGCTCATGCGACAAAGGAAGCCATTTGGCTACGCACCCTATTGGATAAGCTAGGATATTTGCCGAATTGTGCAATAACCTTATTTGAAAACAACCAATCAGCAATCGCCCTCGCCAAAAATCCAATTAATCACGCTCGATCAAAGTATATCGACATTCAGCACCACTTTATTCGAGAGAAAGTTGAATCAAAGGTGATAGATATCGTTTACATGGCGACAGATGAAATGATTGCCAATGCATTAACCAAGCCACTTGTGTGACCAAGACTTGAAACATTGATCGCAAAAATGGGCTTATGTAACTAACATTTTTTAAAAATTTTATGTTCTTTATCACATCATTCTTATCACTCAAGTAGTATTTTATATATAATTATTTGCAGTAAATGTACTTCATGGATGACATTTGTGATGTACAGTTGAACACTTTACTTTTATTCTTTTATTTTTATTTATTTATTTTTATCGAGATATATCAAGCAGGGGGAGTATTGTAATTACTAGCTTATTATATCTCTCCTATCAATGATCGATGCATCAACGATCGATTATACATCACTCAATTGTGGTTTAGACGATCTTTGTTTATATCGACCAATCATAATTTAGCATTAATAAATACACGCATATTGGCTTCATTAGCTAGTGCACTCTTTACTCCAAACACATACATTCGAAGATCAAATTTCAACAGTTTCTGTTATATATCTTGAAGTATAGTACCCTTTTTCTCTGCATCTCCTATATATCCTTATATTCAGCTGGTTGCAGTCTCTAGATATATATCTATCTTGGTTATACCTAAAGTACTTTAGATTCCCAATCAGATATGTATTTAATCTAGTTGCAGGGGTTAGATTTGCTATAAATCATTAGACTAGTCACTGTATATCAATTTGCCTTTTAAGGTCTGAGATGTATATAGTCATCTTGCTTATTTATTTGATGAGATCATCTATAGCTAGATTTTGTCATGAGGTTGCTCCTCAGTTAACTGTTGCTGGTATAATAGTAGGTACAACTGCTGGTATTATATAGAATTCTTGAAGGTTATTCAGCGATATCTGCTACATTATATCTTGGCCTGAATTTTATATAGCCCAGTATCTTTGTGTATAATCTATCTTTTATATATAATTTAGTCTAACTAAGCTGGAGTATACTTGGAGAGCAATTTCTTAGTAAAGTCTGTTTATGAAAAACTGCTCTATAATAAGGTCTTAGTTAGCTACCAGATATCCTACAAGGTCTACTATATATCAGATCTTTGTGTAGAAGATTAGAAGACCTTCATTTATTTCTTAATATATTGATGCTAGCTGGTTCTTCATACTTTGCTGTATATCAGCTGTGTGATAGGTAGCTCTCAACTATATAATAGCATTGGTGAAGGTTACTGCAGTATTGGCTTCTATATTCACTCTTCCTACTCCTACATTAAATTCTCTATTTACTACTATAGCAAGTTTTGTGATATCATATGCAGTCTTGGCAAATCTCTATAAAACTGCTTCTAAAATATTTACTTTTGCAACATTGTTAAACTATTAGATTGCATTGTAAATCTGTAAGTCTTTAATGAACTTGATTACTGATTTGGCTAGTATATAACTAGTAAAGGTTAGTGGTCTTTCTATTATTTCATATATATTGATTTCTAGTTTATCATCTAATTTGTCATTGGATATTTTATAAAATAATACTTGTAAGTCATTACCAAAATTGATAGCTGATTCATTATTTAATGATAACCCATCATATACTATAAGAGAGATAATAGATTCTCTTGTCTTGCTATAGTCACTATCAGAAGGATTAAGTATAATAAATTCTTCTTCCTCAAAGCCAGAGCTGTTCAGTGATCTTCTTTATATAAAAAAGCAGGGATATTCTTTGGTGATCTGTTTTGAACAATACTATCTTCCACTATGAGTGTACTGTTATTACTTAAAGGAGTAGTTCAGTCTTACTTAAATAAGGATATGAGAGTTGGTCTTTTGATAACTCTCCTACTAGTTAGTACCAAGATATGACAAATATACTAATAATCAGTTATTCTACATTCAAATATACTAAGTGAGAATACTCAGAGTATCAGACACAATATCTTTCTTTGCATATTCTTACTATAGCTAAATGTGCTATACTCTTCAGACTTTACTATAACTAATATTGAGATATTCTAAAACTCTATGCAAACTGATTTATTTAGATAGAAATAAAGCAGATATTTATATAAATTAAATGACTAAGAAAGAATAATTAAGAAAGGCTTTGCTACAAGTATGACTTAATAACTATAAATAATATTTTATTAATAAAAATGAAATTGATCACTAAAAACTATATTCATCACTGGTGGCGAGATCACTTGCTAAAACAACACTAGCTAAAAATGGAAGGGAACAGAAAATTGTGATAACTCTAAATTGAGCATAGTACTAAATTTATAGAAATCAGGCAATTTGGAGGTTGGCTGTCACACTATCTAATTAATAATTTTCTATGTTATATAACTATTATATAACTGATTTGAATTAGGAGTATTAGCTTATTATAATCTAAATTTTATTAATAGTGTTAAGCAGAGTATTTATAAAAAAAATATAAGGTACTATATAGGCAGCTATCTAGATTACTACTTAAATTTTTAGTTAGCTTAACTAAATATAAGATATAATTTAATTAGCTAAGATATAATAGTAAAGTAATATATTAAATTATAATATTATTAAGTAGTAGAAAAATATATCAGATTAGGGTAATATTATAATTTACAATAATACTAAGGGTTTCAATAATACTAAGGGTCATAGTGTTATTATAAGTCATATAACTATAATTAAAATTTATATCATCATTAAATATTTTATCATAATATCTATTAACTTACTTATCTTTTTAAAGCTTTTAAGATAAAGCTTATAAAATTTATTAAGACTAAATTTTAAATTTAGATAATTAACTTTTAGTTAATAGAAAATCTTTTTTTTAATTTTTTCTAAATAACAAATAGATAAATTTTGATTAGTAATAACTGTAGATTCTTTTGAATTAGATTGAAAATAATTAGTAATTAAAGAAATAGTTTTTTAATTTATTGATTTTTTAGAAAGAGAAATATATCTTTAATAATTAGTTAAAGAAAATTTTAAGATTGAACCTTTTTTTTATAGCAGTATAAAATTGAGTATTACTAAAATTAAAGCCTGTATTTTTTAACTTATTTCTACTATAAAAATCAGCTATAAGTAAAAGTAAACTTAATTTATACTTAGTACTGCTAGAATGTATTTCTTTAATTCTTTTTAATAATAAATTATCTTTATTTTGTAAATTGTAGAAGAAAAACTTATCTACTCTAAAATATAAGTAAAAATAATTGAAAAGCTATTATGAATCATTATTAGATATGCTATTAATAGTTTTATATAAAGTTAAAGTTGAAAAATAAAAAGAAAACTAAAAGGTTTAGTGTATAGTTTAGATATAATAGAAATTTTATTATGAATAGCATGCATGATAGATAATAGTTGATGTAGAAAGCCTAAGAGTAATATAAGATAGTTATAAGAATAATGGTGTGAAATGGCTGAGCTCAAGATTGGTATAATGTTAAGATGTTGGGAGTGATGTTGAGTAAGAAACAATGTTGAGAGCAATGTTGAATGGGAATGATATTAGGGGAATGATGTTGGGAGCAATGTTGAATGGGAACAATGTTAGGAGTAGCGATGTTGGGAGTGGGAACGATGTTGGGAAACAATGTTGGATGCGATCATCATTGCTGCATCATCAGATCGATCCAGCCAAAATCGCGTGACTGCCAAAACTGGGCACTGAAAATTTTGGTTCGTCTTTAATGTTATCAAGGTAAGAATGTGATATGTGATTTTGACTTAACCATAGGGTATGATTTTATCGAGGAGATTATTTTATTTTCTCTGATAAATTAAAAAATCCTACAGCAAAATGACTGCGAAAAGTTAGAGGGTAATCAATATCAAAAGTTGGGTTGGTGTATTTAGACCGCTCGAATGATTAACCTGGATAAAATCGGGTTTTTTAAAAAAAAAAAAAAAAGAAAAAAGAAAATATGGACCGTATAAACGTACTCGGCGCTGAGTAAGGAACATTATTTTTGCCGCATTAAAAGGTTATATAATTACAAGACCCCTCAGGTAAAGTTTAAGAAAAAGCGTTCATGGCTTGGGTTTTTAGAAAAATGTGCGCAGTTGATTTGGTTACACAATATAGTCAGCTGCAACTACTTGGAGAGTCACAATAAACGAATTTGGAACACCAGAATGGGGCGCATTCATTTTTGCTGACTGTATACAATCACGACACATTACTGTTGCAAACGTTTCAAGATGACCACCAACCTCACTGGAAATCAAGTTGAGATAAACGGATCGGTCACTACTGAGCATGGACATTCGATCATTGGCTCTTCTTTTGGAGATAATACTCGCTTAGGTAAGCTTTGGATTTTTTCCTTCTGCTTCATATTAACATGGTTGCGCACAGAAATCAAAAGGCTATTCTCTTTCCTTTCGAGAAACAAAAGCTTCTAAAATTCTTTGATATCCTTCTGCAGAATACCATAATGTACATGTACAAATAAATCCCGCTCAAGCTGCCCAGGTCAAAGACCCTGTCAAATATCGCTTCTATGGTGTCCCTGCCAAGAACCACGACTTTGTTGATCGCCCTGGAATCTTGACGAATATGGAGGTCGCACTCAGCTCTCCTTCAAAAGGATGTTGAATTTTGGCTCTTCGAGGTCTGGGAGGTATGGGCAAGACTCAACTGATGCTCCAATACTGCTACCTCCATCGCTCTGCGTATGAATTTATTTTCTGGCTGGAGGTCGACAGCTGGAATACAGCAATTAACTCGTTTCGCAACCTGGCCATCAATCTGGGCCTCGATGAGGAGAGTACAAAGGGAAGTGACTCGGAGAGCAAGGTTGTTGACTGGGTGCACTCCTGGTTCTAGATGACACCAAAGTGGCTACTTCTTCTGAACAATGCTAATGACACAATGTCTATTGATGTGTTTAAACTTTTGCCTCGTATCGGAGGCGAAATTATCCTCACAACTCGTGAACCAGTCCCTTCAAGATTAGCAATGATGATTTCTGTTGACAAGATGCAAGAAGAGGAAGCACTCCTCCTCCTTGGTGTTTCACAACTGAATTTGATTGAAGAGGAAAGTCTGAAATTAAAGCTTGCTCGAGACATTGTTATAGAGCTCGATTTCATGCCACTTGCAATTGATCTCACACGCACCTATCTTAAAAATACGCTGACCTTGTTCAGAGAATATCTAAGCATGCTCAAGAATATGAATGAATGTGCTGAATTATTCATGTACAGCAATCACGACAACCTGAGCCAATATAAACACATCGTCGCAACAGTCTGGCAGCTTTCCTTGGAACGAGTTCGAGCTGAAAATCTCATTGCAGTACAAATCCTCCAGGCCTGTACATTTCTTCAACCAGAGAATATCTCTATGTGTCTTTTTAAAAATCAATACTCAATTCTGGAGCTTGTATTGCCTTTCTCTGACTCATCTACAAGTAAGCAGGATAGAAAGCAGTCTTGGAAAGCCATTTGAGAAGCTGTTGCTGTGCTTCTCAAGTTTTCCTTTGTGACAAGAACATGTCTGGAAACTGAAGATGGCGAGGAGAACCCAGCAAATGATGTACTAACAATTCACCATCTCATTCAAAAAGTTATTTATGACACAATGAAAAGTGATCAAAGATCACACTGGGTACATAATCTTGCTACTGCACTTAACAAAGATACACCATATGATGGCTCTACTATATATGCTCTTCGCACTCATAGGATCATGAATGCCTATCTTTCCCACATATATCATTTTGTTATAGTGCTTGACATCCCCAGCTAGAGACCATTCAAATCCAAAGACCTTAGCTTGGTGCTAGACTAAGTAAATTCTTACCTTCTCTCACATGGAAGATATTCTGGTGTTGAAGAACTTATGCAATTTTCCAGGCTTGTTTCAGAGACAATGTATGGTGAAGATGATTGGTGCATTGTGAGGTTATTGATGATTCATACAGAGCTTTACAGACATCAGGGCAAATATAATGAGGCTAAGCCACTATACAAACAGTTGCTAGCGATCTGTGAAAAGTCATTGGGATCAGAGCACCCAGACACTGTGCAGTCACTGGAAAGTTTGGCTATACTCTATAACATCCAGGGCAAGTACAATGAGGTTGAGCTGCTGCACAAATGGTTGCTGGCGATCTGTGAAAAGTCATTGAGATCAGAGCACCCAGACACTGCTGCATTACTGTAAAATTTAGCTATACTCTATGATAACCAGGGCAAGTATGATAAGGCTGAGCTGCTATATAAATGGTTGCTGGTGATCTGCAGAAAGTCATTGAGATCAGAGCATTCAGACACTGTGCAGTCACTGAACAATTTGGCTATACTTTACTTTAACTAGGGCAAGTATAATAAAGCCAAGCTGCTGTATAAATGGTTGTTGGTGATTCATAAAAAGTCATTGAGATCAGAGCACCCAGACACTATGCAGTCACTGAATAATTTGGCTATAGTCTACTTTAACTGGGGCAAGTATGATGAGGCCAAGCCGCTGTACAAATGGTTGCTAGTGATCAAAGAAAAGTCATTGAGGTTAGAGCACCTATCCACTGCCACATTACTAAACAATCTAGCAGAGCTTTATAGTCAGTGCAAGTATGACAAGGCTGAGCCACTATACAAATGGTTGCTAGCAATCAGAGAAAAGTCATTGGGATCAGAGCACCTGGATACTGTGCTGACTCTAAATAATCTGGCAGAGCTTTATAGAAGTCAAAGTAATTCTTGCAGTGAAAGACTGGATTTCTTCAGAGATAGCAATATACATAAGATATTGTAGACAATAGAAAGTTAGTTGTTTGTAAGGTATTCTTAAATAAATATATATTCCAAGGCTGATATGAAAAGATAATTTAATTCTATAACATTGTTCAAGAGTTTTTGGTATACAATATCTTTATGCTATGCATATGTACCAAGCTGATTTTTCGACTAAGCTGATGCAAGTCCAAATTCAATAGCCTTGATAGCAGTAGCCTTGGTAGTGGTAGCTAAGTAACCTTGGTAGTGGTAGCCTCAGTAACTTTGCAGAAAAACAATTCTGGGCATTGGCTTATTTTAAGATAAAAAATGATACCATCCCAGTCTTTATCAGTTTTGATTACTATTGAATATACCATTGTTAGTATGTAGGAAAGAAAAAAAAAAAGTAAACTACTTGGTATACATATATGAATATATATATATATACTTCTATAATCTACAAGAAGCGCCTGACAGGTAGAGGGCACTTGGTGAGCTCAATAGGCAGACAGACATGCTAGAAAGGTTTTATAGGTAATAGGGAGGGTTTACAGACAACCAGAAGGTAAGTTTATAGGGTTTTACACTAGAAGGGTTTTATAGGTATCCAAGGGGGTTTACATCCATCCAGAAGGGTTTTACAAAGTAGAAAGGTTTACAATGAACTTGGAAAATTTTACAGATAGAAGGTTATCTATTCTTATTTATTTTGTAAGTAAACAGATATAATTACACACCAGATACCATTTTTTATGATTTTTTTTTTTTGTACTATATATTTATGCTTTGAATAGCTTGAAGGACAAGTCTATAGAGCCAAAAAAAGCCTGACATTTTGCAAAAAAATTCCTTTAGATATTATGCTTATAGTTGATCATAGTTGGATCATCTAACAGATATGCCTTCTCAACTATCATGGTGATGATAGCACAACCCACCAGCTTCGCTGAGAAGGAGGTTTAGAGTATTATAGACATGAAGGTGATAGCTAGAATAGTCTTTGTATATATCACTGCTAATAGCTGCATTATATATAGTTTTTAATTTGATTTTAATTTGATTTGATTTTTTATTTTTCAATTTTGATATTTAAATATATATTATATTTTTTTTTTTAACTGCTCAGTCTTAGATATTTTATTTCAACCCTTACCTATCATATCTTATTTATTCTTCATAATACATCAAAGCTAACTGGGTTAAAATTACTTCCTTAACCTGAGGGGGATTCCTTCTTATAGAGTTCCTAGAAAAACTGCTCTTTATAGATAATATCACAAGTATTGTTGCAGGTTTTTGGGAAAAATAGAGTTGAGGCAAGTAGAGCAAAGAATAAAGCTTTTAAATCTTACTATTCTAAACTTAATCTTTGAAGAGAAAAAAAAAATATATATATATTGTAATAGAATATTTTAATAATGATACTAATTTTAATCATGTGAGATTATAGTCATATAACTGTAGTAATATTACAACTCTTAATATTATTATAACCCTCAGTGTTATTACAAACTTTAATGTCATTACAATCTAAAATAGTATTTCAATCTGATATATTATTTTGCCATCCAATTATATTATAACTTAATATAGTATTTTATTTTACCTTAGCCAATCAATTTGTATTAGGAGTTTTGAGCAGCTACCTATATAGCACTTCCTTCAATTTGTATAAATACCCCTCTCACAATTATTAATAAAATTTGGACTGCAATAAGCTAAGAAAGCTTACAACAGATAACCTAAGAGATACTAAAGCCTTACTCAAGGAGTAAGCAATTGGGATAGTTTCAAGATTCTAACAGATACACACTTTATTCAATCAATTGTACTTAAAATTCTTGCCAGTTAATACTTATACAGACATATACCCTTCTTAAGATACTACCACATAAACTGCTAAGACTCTTGAAATATATTTTCTACACTTGCTCAATATCAGAGTATTTGCTATTAATATATTTTAGTCCATCATAATATATATATTATTCCTAATAATCTTGAACTCTAATTACTAGTTAAACCATATTCAAAGATTCAAAAACTATAATATTCATCAGATACTAAAGAACACAATTCTACTAAGAGTACTTTATTCTTTCATATAATATATAGCTATTATTTTTAAAGATAAACTATTTTTTTTTTCTTAATAAATATAATAGTCATCTTTCTTTTAGTTATTTATATCATTCATCATTATATCATCTATATAATACCTGAAGATGATTTGATAAAAAATTAGTTTACTTTCAAAAATAATTATCTATATATTTACTATATTTTGATTTATTATAATTATTTTCTTATATTTCTGAACTTATTTCCTGATGTTTCTAAACTTATTTCTGACTTTATTTTTATAGTTTCATCACCAAATCTATATTATATACTTTTATATCTATAAAGTCTTTAACAAAAAATTCTATTATATCTTTACAGATATAGAGTTTTTTTTAAGAATAATCTTATACAAATGGTAAGATGCTGTTCAATCTTTGCAAAAGAATAATAAGTTCATCTATATAAATAAAAATAATAAATTTGTAAAACCATTTATAAGTAAATATAAAGAGATTACTTTTTTTTTTTTACTCTTCAGTGAGAAGGTCTAGTTTGTAAATCTTTTAGAGTCTAAGGAAAATAAATTATTACTCAATTATGATCATTTATATATTTAAAGGTATTTTCAATAAAAATTCTTTATATTCTTAAACTTATCTAATTATATTGTGATGGCCAACCTCCAATTTATCTAATTTCTAAGAACTTACCACTATACCTGATTTAGTTATTATTATCTTCTGTTTTTGATTATTTGTACCATATGACCATGTTTGCAGCTATAAGCCACCTACTTTAGTGGTAAGGATATCACTAAAGATATAAGCTACCCACTACAGCAGTAAGGACACTTCTTTAGCAGTATTATGCAATTTGCAATAATCAAATTATTATCTTTATAGCAAAGTCTTTTAGTTCTTCAAATTTATATAATTACTCCCTTTATTTCTATTTAAATAAATTAGTTTACATAGAGTCTTAGAATATCTCAATATCAGTTGTAATAAAGCCTGAATAGTTGCAGTACATATTAGCTTTTAGTAAGGATATACAAATGAAGATATTGTGTCTATAATTCTAAGCATTCTCAATATATATAGAACAACTAATTATTAGTACATTTGTCACATCTTGGTACTAACTGGCAGAAGAGTTATCAAAAGACTAACTCTCATATCCTCATTCAAGCAGGACTAAACTACTTCTTCAAGTAATAATGAGAGGAGATATATATTTTAACCTTGGTAATCACCATCAAATATCCTATATCAAGACAATACCACCTACAAGGAATTCCACTAATAAGAGACCAGGACTATATACCAGGGAAAACAATGTAAGAAGAATCCAACCACTTCCTCTGGATATATCTGACATAACCAACATAATTCGGCAAGCACTCCTACATTGAGATATAGAACCATGAGCTCCCATTGAGGTTGATTATATAGAAGACCTCTTAGACATGGTGGACATTACACACAACAACATAGAACACTTTGCAAGAGTACAGAATGTGTTCTACTTCAAGTCCTACTACCAATTAGGATATGCATTAGACACAACCATGGATACCCCAGAGCCATTAGACCTCGGTCTCAACAAGAATGAAAGGAAACTTAGATCAAGAACATATCAAGTCTTCAAGTACTGGCCAACAGTGGTACTGCATTTAGGAAGACTAAGCTTTAAGCACTGGAGCCAAATGAAGACCAGTCAGTACTTAGACGTTCTCAATATCCTTTTGGAGGATTTCGATCTAGAACCAGCAGTTCAGAATCAAAATAAGAAACTCTTGTCCTTAGAGGATGACGCCACCACCTAGAATAATGAAGAATATATATTCGACGATTTTGAGGTATTTGAACCCAATAGTCTTGATGATCTCACCAATCTGGAAGTCGTAGCCCTTGACTTCAATGCTATAGTCCCTGATAATCTGATATTCAAAGCCCCTGAATTCGATGATGATATCCCCTAAGTTAACAATAATCTATCTCTAGCCCCTAAAAATAACATAGCTTCTGAAAGCTCTGAAGACATTGGTATACTACAAATGATTCAGACTGCCGCTATATCTTTTAACTCTTATGAGGTCAAAGATTCTACTAAAACCACAGTCTCAGGAAGGAATCTTACTGTGCTACTGGAAGTCACCAACCTCCCTGCTGTCACTGACCTCTCTGCTGTTACCAACCTCTCTGCTGTCACTGACCTTCCTGCTGTTACCAACCTCTCAGAAGTCAATGACCTTCCTGAAATTAGTAATTTCACCCTAATTTCAGAAATCACAGTCTAATTTGTCCATAAAGATCTTGATCTACAATTCCTTAGCAATTTCTGATGTATTATATTCAATATTATCTCTCAAGTTTTTGTATAAATACTCTCTTTATTTTCATTCAATAAATCTTTGCCTGAGCTTGAGCCTAAATACAAAGTCTAAAACCTGAATGAAACCAGTGAAAAAAGTATTTGCTTAGTGATTTTCAAGCTGAGATACATTGAGATACATTGCTTTTAGATATTAACAGATTAACTTAATTGTTGAAATACATCTAAGGACTTACCATCCTTTGCACCTCATAAGACATATATAACCCTCTGAATTTCTAGTATTATTCCCCTACATTTTACCTTATATACTCTCTGATCCCCTATATATACAGAACTTAGCCTAGCTACTAGTTCCCGATTGAGCCCTTCAATCTTTCATATTTTGCTAATCCCAGAGTCTCATCCTTATAATAACAGCATACCCATAGTAGAAGACAGTATCATTCAAGATGGATCACTGATAGATATCTCTGCTTTTTATAAAAAGAAGATTACTGAACAGCTTCAGCTCTGAGAAAGAAGAATTTATTATACCTGACCTATCTGATGGCAATTATAGTGAAATAAGAGAATCTATTGCCTTCCTTACAGTATACAACAGGTTATCATCAGATGAAGAATCAGCTATTGATTTTGGTAATAACCTACAAACATCATTTTATGAAACATCTGATGAGAAATCAGATAACAAACTAGAAATCAATATATACAAAATGATAGAAAGACTACTAATCTTTACTGGTTATATACTAGCCAAATTAGTAATCAAGTTTATCAAAGACTTGCAGATTTATAATACAATCTGACAGTTCATCAATGTTGCAAAAGTGAATATTTTAGAAGTAGTTCTACAAGGATCTGCTAAAATTGCATATAATATCATAATAATTACTACAGTAGCAGCTAGAGGATTTGATGTAGAAGCAGGAGGAGCAAATGTAGAAGCCAATACTAGAGTAATCTTTACCAATACTATCATATAGTTGAGAGCTACCTACTATATAGCTGATATATAGCAAAACATGAAGGATCAGCTAGCATCAATATATTGTAATAGAGAGAATTTTTATTATATAAGATCAGTTACATAACCTGCAGTAACATTATAACCCTTAGTATTATTACAACCCTTAGTATTATTATGATCTGTAATATTATTATAATCTAAAATAGTATTTCAATCTGATATATTATTTCACTACTCAATTATATTATAATCTGATATATTATTTTGCTACCTTATTATTCTATTATTTTATTACTTAGCAATCTGTATAAATACTCCTTTTATTTTGCTTTAATAAATCAGTAGTCTTGAGTTAGTATTTGAGCTGATGCCAAAATGGTTAGTGTCTGAGAGTTAAACAGATATTGATTTACTACTCCTATAGAATAAGTCCTTTAAGTAAACTCTGCAAAAAAAGACTTAGTCTGGGACTAAGCAAATAGTTTGAGATATAATAGAGTTAAGAGACTCAAAAACAAAAGAAGTTTATTGCTTGCAACATAGCTTATTATATTATTTACTATTTAATATACTTTTCTACCAGTTATCTATTACCACCCTTCAAAGCCACTATCATATAATCTATTAAGACTCCTAAAAATGTATTTTCTACACTTACTCTATTTTTTGAGTATTTTACTATTAATATATTTTAGTCTATCATAGTATCAAGAGATGAACAAAAGTCTCCTCAACTCCTATATGAAAATTTGATATATAGTAGACCTTGTAAAATACTCACCAGCTAACCAAGACCTCATTATTGAGTAGTCTTTTATAAATGGACTCTACTGTAAAATCACCATCTAAGTATACTTCAGCCTGGTTGGATTGAATTATATACAAAAGGTCAACTATATACAGAGGTACTAAGCTGTATGAAATCTGGGTTAAGATATAATATAGCAAATATTGTCAAATAATCTTTAAGAACTACAAATAATATCAGCAGTTGTACCTACCATCATGTCAGCTACAGTTAACTGGAGAGCCACTTCAAGAAAAAAACCCAGCCATGGATAACTTTATTAAACAAATAAGTAAAATAACTATATACATCTTAAATCTTAAAAGGCAAATTGATGCATAGTGACTAATTTAATAATTTATAGCAAATCCAACCTCTATAACTAGATTGAATATATATCCAATCAAGAATCTAAGGTGCTATAGGTGTAATCAAGATAGATACATATCTAGAGACTGTATCTAGCCAGACTTAAGAGTATACAGAAGATATGGAGAAAAAAAATACAATGCCTCAAGATATATGACTGAAACAAATAGGATTGCTTAATTAGAAAATTAAAAAAAAACTTAGATAAATATTGTTACCTTTGAGGAAGAAGATTTTAACAGTAATGATGAGTATAGCCAAGTAGAAGCTTTCCCAGCTATATAGGAAAAATGAAAACCTAGATGTCCTAAGAAGGCAGAATCTCCTTATACAATAAAAACTCTACAAGTAGTACAACAAGTACAAAAACAAGAATTTAATAGTAATAAGCAAGATAAGCTCTTCAAGAAAGAAGTTAATCGCATTATCCAAGAAGATATACTAATGTCTAAAGCACCTATGAGTGAAGGAAACAAAAAGTACAAGTTGTAAAAATCTAAAAAATATAGTCTCAATATTTGGAAGAAAATGGAGAATATAATGATCCCAATTAAAGTAAGATAACTTGCTAAATTTTTGACATTCTGATAATAAATTTGAAAAAAGATAAGTAATATACAATCTGGATACGAAGTAATAGAAATCAATACAGTATAGCAATCAGAAGATAATGAACTGCAGAACTCTTTAGCATACTCACAGTGTTAGATTGAAGAAATTATAATGCTATGCATTATCAATACAGGTACTGAAAGATGCATTATCAGTAAAACAATGCTCAATCAACTCGAATGGTAAATTGAAGAAGTAATAACTATAATAATTGTAGTGGCAGATAGACATGTTGCAATACTGCTTAGTAAAGTATATAAATTACTGATCTGCTTTAGTAAGCTTATTATCCCAGTATCAGCAATAGTAGTTGATACAATGTCCTATAATCTTGTCATTAAAAACAACTGGTTAAAGAAGGTGCAAGTAGTAATTAACCTTGGGGAATACAAGATATAAATCACTTAGAAAGAACATTGTTATGAAATACCCATCGATTTAAAAAGAAGAGTCTGTCCACAGATGATAGAAAGTGATAACAAAGATAAACAAAAGAAGTACTTTATAATGCAAATTATATAAATCAATAAGAAAGCCAAGTTATTAGAGAGGAAAAGCAAACAAGCTGCTAGATTCGACCTTTTTACTATTAAAGATATCAAATTACAATCTGAAGAATCATATATAGTTGAAACAGGAATTGCTGTAAGAATACCCTAAGAATACTATAACCAAATTAAACTAAGGAGTTCTCTCACAGTTGCTAGAATTATGATTGATGCAGGAGTTATTAATGTAGACTATACAGGCAAAATCAAGATAGTAGTTATCAACTAATACTAATTTAATATAGCTAAGCTTTATAGAGGAGACTGAGTTACACAACTCATCATCATACCTATCTGGACCAGTAAAGCAGTAGAAGTAACTACTCTTGAAGAAACAACTAGAGGAGATAAAGAATTCAGATCAACTAGAGTTAATATTGTAAAAATCATGACAGATCTCAAGCATGCACCCAAGATAGCAAATAAGAAGGCCTATACATTTGAAGAATAACTCAGTGAAGAAGAAAAGAAGAAACTGAAGATACTCATCAATAAATATTCTGACATTTTCACAATAACCTTTGAAAAGATTAATTTGAAACCACTGAAGCACTTTTATTATATTAATGTCTAAGGGCACTCACTGATCAAATGCACACTGTGAGAATGAGACTCTGGGATCAGCAAAATATAGAAGATTAAAAGACTCAATTAGGAACTAGTGGCTGGGCTAAGTTCCATATGTATAGAGGATTAGAGAGTATATAAGATAAGATGTAGGGGAATAATACTCAAAATTCAAAGGGTTATGTGTTTTATAAGGTATAAAGGATAGTAAGTCCTTAGATGTATTTCAACAATTAAGTTAATTTGTCAATGTCTAAAAGCAATATATCTCAGCTTGAAAATCACTAAGCAAATACTTCTTTACTGGTTTTGTTCAGATCTTAGACTTTGTATTTGAGCTTAAGCTTAGGCAAAGATTTATTAAATAGAAATAAAGAAGATATTTATACAAAACTTAAGGAATAATACTGAATATAATAATATATCAAAAATTGCTAAGAAATTATAGATCAAGGTCTCCTTTGATAAATTGGACTATAATTTCCGAAATTGGAGTATCAGTCTAAGGGTCAACCAGCTAAGGGTTAACTAGCTGAGGGTTGACTGGCTGAGGGTCAACTGGCTGAGGATCAACTAGCTGAGGGTCAACTAACAATAGCATTATAGTCTCATGAATCATTTGTGGTGCAGTAAAAGAATCATCATTGTTATCGATTCCAAGAGCTTCAGGAACAACCTCATTATATTTTTCGTCATTCTCAAGGATTAGAGTTAGACTGTTGACTGCTGCAAATACTGTAGTAGCAAATTTGAGGGTTATAGGAGCTTCAAATTCTAAGTTTATTAGATTATTAGGGACTACTATTAGGAAACTATTTTCAGTTTGTAGTCTATAACTAGCATCCATGCTCATAGGCTGTTTATAGACTATTATAGGCTATTTTAGCCAGTTCATAGTTCATAATATTGTTCTAGAAGTGTTTATGATTTATGATATTATTCTAGCAGAGTTCTAGAGTAGTTCACAGCTGTTTGCTAATATATTAGAAAAATGATTAATTAATCTATGAACTATTTTACTAAAAGCTGTGAACTATTTTACTAAGAGCTACAAACAAAATAGCCATAGACATAGATGTTAGTCATAGACTACAAACTATTATTAATAAACAGCTGTAAACTACTCTAAAACTTTACTAGAATAATATCACAAACCTCGAACACCTCTAGAACAATATTGCGAACCATGAACTAGCTAGAACAGCCTGCAAACAGCCTACAAACAGCCTACAAGCACAGATACTAGTTATAGACTATGAACTGAAAATAGTTTCCTGATGTAATAGTTCATAGTCTATAACTAGCATCTATATCTATAGCTATTTTATTTGTAGCTTTTAGTAAAATAGTTCACAGCTCTTAGTAAAATAGTTTATAGATTAATTAACTATTTTTCTGATAACAGTATCAAGAAATGTAGAGGCTTCAAACTCCTCAAAATTATCGAAGATATACTCTTTATTGTTCTGGGTAGTAGTATTATCCTCAGAGGATAAGAGAGCTTTCTTTGAGTTGAAATTCTCTAGGAAAGTGTTCAAAATGTTCAGATACTATTCAAAAGTGAGTCTTCCCCATTGATGAGAGCTGAGTTTTCCAAGGTGGGAGAATACTAATAGCCAGTACTTGAAGAATTAGTATGTCTTCTTGCCAAGTTTCTTTTCTCTTACAGTGAGTCTTAGGTCTTAAGTAGCCTGTCCTTCATCTTATACTTCTTGAGTATCCATGGTAGCCTCCAATGTATATCTAATATGGTAATAAGACTTAATAAAGAATATGTTTTGAACTCTTAAGAAGTTGGTCAGGTTGTTATAAGCAATATCTACTATGTCTATGTAATCTTTTGTATAATCTATCTCAATAGGAGCCTATAGTTCTAGGTCTCTGTATAGCAGAGCTTATCTGATTGTACTTGTTATAGCAGATATATCTAAGAGCAGTAGCTGAGTTTTTTTTTTTTAGCAATATTAGAACTGTTATATAGTCTTATTCTCTTATTAGTGATATTTCTAATGGGTAGTATTTCTTTAATGTTGGATATTTTATAGTTGTTACTGAGGTTAAAAATATCTGTTACCTTTCAGTTATTTTTCTATAGAATTCAGAGAGAATCCATTCATATTCAAGAAAAAGTGCATAAGTTTTATTAACAATATCCTTTTTGGTCTTAGATAATACTACCTCTTATCTCTTGGTTTTATAGTATAGGCTGTGAGCTTGTCCTTGATAGAACCAGATTGTAGTATCAGTTACTTGATTTTGGTAGTATAACCATTTGTAATACTGTCAGCTAAGTGACAGGAGTCTTTTAGGATCTTTCTCTTAATCAAGGGGCATCTGGTCAATAGTCTTGAATCCCCTTATCAATGCTTTCTTTATAGCTCTTTCCACATCCTTCTTTGGGTTTCACTTGTTGAGTATGGTAGACCTTGATCTTACTTCAGTGGATCAAGGTAGGAAGAATAGAACTATTGAGTCTCTTAAGCCAAATTGTACTCTTTTTTATAGCTTGTACATAGTATAGTCCTTCTCGTTTCAGTT
This sequence comes from Endogone sp. FLAS-F59071, assembly GCA_003990785.1. Lineage (NCBI taxonomy): Eukaryota > Fungi > Mucoromycota > Endogonomycetes > Endogonales > Endogonaceae > Endogone > Endogone sp. FLAS-F59071. Next base: position 18,681 of record RBNK01000151.1, on the reverse strand, counting down.
ATAATTTAGCTGACTATAATGATTTTATAATATTCTAATATATAAGGACTTGATCTTTAATATGCAAGGAGGTTATGTTTGCCTTCTTGGTTCATTGGTTGTCTCTCCTGTACCTTATCAATAAACACAAATACCTTCTTTTAGATTAATTGTAACCTACTGATATTTCATACAATGTAAGCTTATAAATGATTATCATATATTTTGATATCTTTTTCTGGATGGTAGAACTCTTAGTTAGATAATCTTCTATATATAAGCTTGAATGGGCTGAACTTTGTTAATACTTGATGAATAGTTTAGACTGCAAAAAGGGTACTATTAAGATAATAGTTCCATGATGTCTCCTGATCAATAATCTTTACCAAAATATTCTTGACTGTCTGGTTGGTACACTTGGTTTAATCATTTTCTTATAGGTGGTATGATATTGTTTGGATATACTTGATATAGTAAGTCCTCTCAAGTTCTCTGATCAGTTTATTTAGAAACTCTATATCTTGGTTGCTGGTTATTTCCTTCAGTACTCTATGTCTGCAAATAATGTTGGTATATAGAAACTTAGCTACTATCTGTACATCTGCATCTTTAACTGCTATTACTTCTGGATATTTTATAAAGAAATCAACTGCCAAAATAATATATCTTTTCCACATCAATATTACTGATATGGGTCCTATAATGTCTATTCTGATATATGAAAATAGCTTAGCCTTGATGGTTGCAGAAGCAGCCTAGGGCATATCTTTTGCTCTTGCTCATTTCTAGTATATATCATAGTCTTATACAAAGTTGATTATATTGTCTTGCATTCCAGGCCACTATACTAAATTTCTAAGTCAATATAAAGTATTATCCTGACCTATGTACCCAGATAATAGATGATTGTGTGCTAGTAATAAAATGTTTAATATGTCCTTTTTCTAAATTACTAGAACAATATATCTCTCCTTTTTATAATATAATAAATTGTTCTGAATTTCATACTGTCTACCTGTAGTTAATAAAATATTCTTCATTCAATCCTCCATATCTTCCCTGATTTCTCTCCTTGTCAACTAAATTACCAAATTATAGTACAATGTTATGTTCATTCTTATATCTTACCTTGAGCATCCAATAGCATTCTACTAAGTATATTGATATTTTAATTTGTTTTTCCTTTTCTAAATTTCACTATAAAGTTATATTCTTGAAGCATCATGATCCATTGTATATATATTCCACTTGGATTGAGTCTATTAAACAATTATTTAAGTGCCAAATAGTCTGTAATAACTTCAAAATATTATCTAATTAAGTAATATCTGAACTACTTAACAGCTCACACAACTGCAAGGTACTCTAATTTAGTTAATTCATAATTCTTCTTGGCTCCATGGGTTCCTCGGCTTACATAACAAATCACTTATTCTAGATTCTTAGTATTATTTTGCAAAAGGATTGCACTTACTCCAATTATACTTATATCTATATACAACTTGAAAAGCCTTATCCAATTTGGTTTCGCTAGGACTGGTGCAGTTACCAAAGCTTTCTTCAATACATTGAGTAACTCTTACTCTAAATTATTTTATTTTTTATTGATTTCTATCCAGTTGTAGCTTTTTATCAAGGTTATATACAAGGGTTCAGCTAGACTTGTGAAATTTTAGATATATTGGTAATAGTATGAGAATAGTCCTAAAAAGATGTATATTTTGGTTCAGTTTATAGGTTGCTTGAATTTTATAATGGCTTCTACCTTAGCTGGGTCAGTTCAGATTCCTTATTTATCAATGATATGTCTAAGTATTGTAACTTTTTTGATAGTAAATATATACTTTTTTAATTTTAAATAAAGACCTTTAGTTCTTATTTAATTGAACATCTCATGTAGTGCCTTGATGTGGTCTGGAAATGTCATTGTGAATATTATGATATTATCAATATAAACTAATAATACTTTTCTAACAAGATTTCTGAAAATCTTAGTTATCATTTTCTGGAAACTTGCTAGAGTATTCTTAAGTCTAAATAGTATTCAAAGATATTTCTAATGACCTTGCAGTATTACAAATAAGGTGATTTCCTATGATTCTTCATCAAGTCCCATCTAATAATATCTACTAGTCATATTGAAGGTAGTGTAGAGACTTGTACAAACTAGTATTTTTGAAAAAGTATTATCAATTCTTAGTATTGGGAAGGTATCTTTTTTAGTGATATCATTAAGTTTTCTAAAATCAGTATATATTCTTAGAGTAAAGGTTTCTACTTTTAATTCTTTCTTTGGTATTTCAGCTGCCATTTCTTCTTTGACTATGTTGTCGATTTCCTCTTGTTGCTATTCGATGTAAGTAAGTAGTGTTTAGTATAATACATATTTGATTGGTAGGTATCCTTGAATGCTGATATAGTAGAAGTGCTTCAGTAGCTTCAAGTTGATCTCCTCAAAGGTTATCATAAAGATGTTGGAGTATTTATCAATAAGTATCTTCAGTTCCTTCTTCTTTTCTTCTCCAAGTTGTTCTTCAAATATATAAGCCTTCTTGTTTACTATCTTGGGTATATGCTTGAGATCTATTATGATTTTTATAATATTGACTCTGGTTAATCTGAATCCTTTGTCTCCTCTAGCTATTTCTTCAAGGTTAGTTATTTCTACCATCTTGCTGGTCCAAATAGGTATAATGATAAGTTGTGCAACTCAGTCTTCTCCATAAAGTTTAGCTACATTGAATCAATATCAGTTAATAACTACTATCTTGATTTTATCAGTATAATCCACGTTAATGACTTCTATATCAGTTATAATTCCAGCTACTATAAGAGAGCTTCTTGGCTTAATCTAACTATAATGTCCTTGGGGTATCCTTGTGGCAATCTCTGTTCTGACTATACATGATTCTCCAGGTTACAGTTTAGTGTCCTTGATAGTAGAGAGATCAAACCTGATAGCCTATTTGCTTTTTCATTTTAATGATTTGGCCTTCTGGTTGGTTTATACAATTTGTATTATAAAGAACTCCTTCTATTTATCTTTTTCATCATTTTCTATCATTTGTAAATAAACTTCTCTTTCTAAGTTGACAAGTATTTTATAATAGTATCCTTTTTAAATAATTTGCATTTTGCATGTACTGAGGTCAATTACTGCTTACACTTTCTTCAACTAGTTATTTCTAATAACAAGGTTATAGGATATTATATTGACCACCATTGCTGACACTGAGATGATAAGTTTGCTAAAGCAGATTAGTAATTTGTATATTTTGCCAAGCAGTGTTATAATATGTTTATCTGCTACTATAATTATTATAGTTGTTACTTTTTCAATCTGCCATCCAAGTCAGTCAAGTATTGTTTTACTGATAATATATCCTTCAGTGCCTATATTGATAATATATAGCATCGTAATTTCTTCAATCTGATATTATAAATATGCTGATGAGTTTTGCAGTTCATTATCCTTTGATTGCTATACTGCATTAATTTCCACCACTTCATATCTGAGTTGTGCATCACTTATCCCTTTTTGGATTTACTAACAGAATGTTGGAAATTCAGCAAGTTATTCTATTTTGACTGGGATTGTTATATCTTCCATTTTCTTCCAAATGTCAAAGCTATATTTCTTAGATTTTTATAACTTGTGCTCTTTGTTTCCTTTGCTCATAGGTGCTTTGGATATCAGTGTATCTTCTTGGATAATATAGTTGACTTCTTCTTTGAAGAGCTTATCTTGTTCATTACTGTCAAATTCATGTTCTTATACTCATTGTGCTATCTGTAGGGTTTTTGTTGTATAGGAAGATTTTACTTTCTTGGAACATTCAGGTTTTCATTTCTCTTGTATAGTAGAAAATGCTTCTACTTGACTGTACTTATCTTCACTATTAAAGTCTTTTTCTTTGAAGATGATGACATTTATCTGAGTTTATCCTTGAGTTCCTGGTCAAGCAATCCTACTAGTTTCAGTCATGCATCTTGAAGTATGATGCCTATTTTCTTTGCATCTCCTGCATATTCTTATATCTAGCTGGGTATAGTCTCTAGATATTGTAATGGACTAAAATATATTAATAGTGAAGTACTCTGATATTGAGTAAGTGCAGAAAATATATTTCAGGGGTCTTAGCAGTTTATGCAATAGCATCTCAAGAAGAGTATATGTCTGTATAAGTATTAACTGGCAAGAATTTTAAGTATGATCAATTAAATAAAGTATATATCTGTTAAAATCTCGAAACTATCTCAATTACTTACTCCTTGAGTAAGACTTTAGTATCCTTTGGGTTATCTGTTATAAGCTTCCTTAGCTTGTTGCAGTCTGAGTTTTATTAATAATTATGAGAGGAGTATTTATAAAAAATTACAAATTGAAGGGAGTGCTATATGAGTGGCTGCCCAAAACTCCTAGTACAAATTGATTAGCTAAGGTAAAATAAAAATACTATATCAAGTTATAATATGATTGATTGGATGGTAAAATAATATATCGAATCAAAATACTATTTTAGGTTATGATGATATTATGGATCTCAATAATATTAAGAGTCTCAATATTATTGAGAGTCACATGACTGCAATTTCACATGATCAAAATATGTGTCATCACAAAATGTTCCATCATATCTCCTTCCTTTCTCTGAGTTAGAGTTTAAGATATAGTTCTAACTTAGAGAAATCTTTCTGTAATTATTTTACTTCCTTCTCTAATTCCTTTATATAAGTTGATTTAGTTGGAAAGCACTGTATTGGAAATAGCTAAGAGTACCAGACTTATGCTTGAATAACTAGTAGATTTGTTTAGCTATTCTAGCAGTATATACAGGGAGTGCTCCTTTAAGGGCTCATTAACAGATCTTCCTGTCCTTTTGGTTTCAGATGTGTTCGACTTCTTTTTTCCAAAGTTGTGCAATTTGATAGTACTCTTCCCATTTATTGATTCATGCCAAGTGTTGTCTCCTTTGAATATTGTATAAAATCAATCAGATCTTCTGTAAGGTTGATCCTTCCATCTTTTTGAGGTTTTCTAGGGGTTCTATATGTTAGTATGCCTCAATTAGACTAACTCGGACTTTATAGAAGTTGTTCCAGTAGGGTATGGTATTTCTTGAGACAGTTTTAGTGAACAGTGTAGGGTAGGATCATTTCTGTTGTTTTTTATAACTGATATATAGTTTCTTTTATATTTATGATATAGTATAGTTCTTCTTGTTTTGGGTCCAATTTTGCTGACTATAAAGACTTTACTATGTTCCAGTATAGTAAGACCTAGTTGCCAATTTTCAACTTTTCAATCTTTTTATATTCCTTATTGTAATTCTTCTTTTGGTGATCTTATGTAATAGTAATGAATTTCTTTACCTTGTTTTGAATATCGTATAATTCTTAAATTTCTTTTGTTACATGGTGTTTTATTTGCACTTCCCAAGGGGTGTGGCTGAGTTTCAGAGTAGTCATCACTTGGTCTACTAGCTGATGAGCTTTTTTTCTATAAACAAGCTCAAAAGGGGTGAACTTTATTATCTCTTGTTTCATTGTTTATAGTACAAATAAGGCAGAAGGTAGGTACAGATCCCAATCTCTTCCTTGTGATTATACTACTTTAGTAATTGTATTTTTGATGGTTTGATTCATCTGTTCAGTAAGTCTATTTCCTTGAGGATGGTAGGCAGCAGTCTTTATCTAACAGATCCCGAAGTGTTATATCAATATTTGCATAAATTTCATTAATGAATTTGGTTCTCTGATTGGAGGTCATTTCATAGGGTATCCCATGGTGGCAGATAATATCTTCATAGATAAAAGATACAATGTTAAGAGTATCTATAAGGAGCAAGGCTCTTGCTTTGGGGTACTTGGTCAGATAATCTACTGCTACTACAATATATTGGTTTCCTCTGAGTGTTCTTAGTAGTGGTTTAATAATGTCTATTCCAATATGTTTGAAGGGTCCTCCAGGTACAATCAGTTATAAGGCCTTAACTTTCTTTCCTTAGTACCTCTTCTGGCAAATATCATATCTCCTAATATATTCTCTAATATCTTCATATATATTCTTCTAATAATATTTTTCTAATAATTGCTAGTATATATTGTCTATGCCTATGTGTCCTGCAAGCTGATGATTGTGGGAGGCCTGGAGTACTATCTACTTTTTGTATTCAGAAACTACAAGTTGTATCTGTCCTCTGTGTCATCAGTAAAGTATATTATTCTTGATAAATAGTTGAGTGCCATTATCTATATAAACTGTTGATCATTTTCATTTATTGTCCCAGTAAAGGTTAGATTACTAAAGTAATCCAAATATCTATTATAAAGTTTAGTATCTATTAGGTAGATATATTCTTTTTGGTTCAGAGTGTCAATCTTAGATAAATTAGGGTAGATATGAGAGGGTGTCTACATTCTGATGATTCTATCTTTTTCTGTATTGCATTGTAAAATTGTACTCTGCAGTATTGCTAGCTATCATGCATATATTCTTATTAGATTTAGTTTGTTCCAGAGCCATTTGAGAGCTGAGTGGTCCATTATCAAGGTGAACTGCTTTCCAATCAGGAAGTGGCGAAAGTGTTGTACTACTCAAATGACTGCTATACATTCTAACTGGGTGGCTCCATAGAAAGGTTCTACTCCATAGGTAGCTCATCCTGCATAAGCAATTACATGCTCTCCATCTTTATCATCTTGTGCCAAAATTGCTTCAAGTTTGAATGATAATGCATCTGTATATAACTTAAACACCTTTGTAAGATCTAGCCTTGCTATTACTGATGTATGGGTAAGTGCTTTCTTGATTAGACTAAAGGCAGTTTATGCAGCTGGCATCTATTCCTATGCTCTTTCCTTTCTTTGTAACATATGTAAGAGTGCAGTAATTTTGAAGTATCTAGGAATAAACCTTTTATAGAACTGGACCAGTTCTAAAAATCCTCATAAGATCATCTTATCTTGTAGAGTTGGAAAGGCTTTGACAATTTCAGTCTTCTTTAGATCTGAGTGAATTTCCCCTCTATCAATTATAAATCTAAGGCATTTAATTTTCTTCTATCTAAAGTAGCATTTTGTTAGCTTGATCCTCAATCCATGTTTTCTAAGTCATTTAAATACTTCCTTCAAGGTCACCATGTGTTCTGTAAAAGTCTCAGTGTAGATGTTGATGTTATTGATATATACAATTACTCTATGTCCAATCAGGTCATAGAAGATCTCATTCATTGTGGCTTGGAAGGTGGCAGGTATATTGCAGAGTCTAAAGAACATTCTTGTAAATTCGTATTGTCTAAATGGTATAACAAATGCTGATTTCTCCTGTCATTCCAATTTGGTTATATCCTGCCTACAGGTCAAGGGTTGAGTAGATTTGCATCTTTTTCAATATATTCTGTAAGTCTCCTGAGTATAGAATCAGATATGTATGCTTCTTAGTGACTGTGTTCATCTTGTGATAGTCAATAACCATTCTTTGTTTATCTTTCTTTGGTACTATACTGATAGGTGATGCTCAGAGGCTCTTCAATTATATAATCACTCCTAATTCTAATAATTCTTGAACATGCTTATATACAAAGTTATGATAGTTGGCTGGCAGTCTGTAGGGTACTTGCTTGATTGGTTTAGTATCTCTTGTATCAATGTAGTGAGTAAAGAAGGCTTGGTCTAGAAGGTTTTTGAAGCTGATTGTGATGATATCCTTATACTCCTTCAGTAGATCTCATAACTGCTTCTTCTGATTTGGTAACAGGTTTTCATTGAGAGAGTAGATATACTTCTTGGCATTCTCCTAGTCATCCAGTCTTTCTATTATCACATTGGCTTGTCCAGTAAATCTAAATTCTTTCTTTCTACATTATATTTCTTCTAAGTCTTTTACTTCTTTCAATGGTTGCTATTTATATTTGATGATTACTATTTGGACAATTTAATCTCCTTAGTATACTTCAAATTGGCTGTGGTTATAGTTGACTAATCCAACTTCAATTTCTCCTCTATAGTCTTTGTCTATAAGTCCAAGAAAGGCTTCTATTCCAGAATTGCAGTAAAGTCCACTTCTTGCCTATACTTATATGTATTGTCCAGGTAGTAGGGTAATAGTGATTCTGGTTTTCACAAAGGCTGATGATTTTGGTTCCAGGGTACAGTCTTTATCTGTATATAAGTCATAGCCTATGGCTCCTTCGGTTTTTCTCTTTGGTATAATTGTGGTTTTTGTCAGTCTCTTGACTTGGGTTGTTGTTTCCATTTCTTCAATTGTGAATACTTCTTCAGAAGTGGAGATGTTAGGTTCTTTCCACTATTTGTGAGTTGTATCTTGAGGTAGGTTCTGCTATAAGTCCTTCCACCACTAATATTACATGTTGATACATTCATTGGGGTAAATTATTTCTTCTAAGGTGATGATTTCTTCTTCTGAATCTAAGTCACTTTCTTCAATTAGAATGGGTCCATCATCTTTATCATTATTCCAAAATAAGGCTCTAACCTCGGCAGGTGTTTGAGTGATATAAACTTCATCATCCCATTCATTAAGTATCTCCTTATCTTCATTTTCTTTAGGTATGGTCTGTTCTTGTTCTTAATCATAGCATTCTCTCCAAGTTCTATGATAGTTGATATCATATAGCTTATCCAGGTATTTGACCTAATTTTTGCATTCCTAAAAATCATAGGGGTTGACTTTATCCCAATAGCATCCTTGTAAGTAGATGTTGTGATTTCCCTAAAGGTGTCCTTTACTGATGTATCTAATATTTGTCCAGAAGCAATCTCAAACTTCTCTAGTGTTGTCTACGAATGGGTGAGAGTTCCTTCCATTGTATGATCCTTGATTCATAGGAGGCAGGATCCTTCATCAGGTTTGTGATAATCTTGGTTTCTTGATCCTTCTCTCAGATAGCAGGTGCATCTTCAAGGTATCCTAGTAGAGTATCAACTTCATATCACTATATGTACATATCATTTCAGCACAATAGATGCATTGCTCACAAAATAAATATCTTGTATTCCTCATATTATATTCAATCAACTGGTTCTTTTTTAAAGGCATTAAGTGGTAGTATTCACTGTAGATCACTATATTAGCTTCTTCTTCTTCTACCATGTTGAGAGGTGCTTGTCCAGAAGTTATTTCTTCATCTGTATTGCTTTCATCTTCAGGTCTCTGAGTAAGTTTCAGTACTACTCCTTTCTGAATATCCAAGGAGATGCTGAACTTCCTTTCATAGTTGATAAAGATTAACCTTTGTATATCCAGGTTGATTTTGGCCTTGGCTTTCTTCAACCAATTGTTGTCTAAGACAGCATTGTAGGATTGTGCATTGGTGACAATCATTCTGATAAGTATGATCTCTATTCCAAACTGGACTAGTACTTCTTGGAGTACTCCTAAAGGTATGCTGCTTTTTCTACTTATGATAACTAAGGTAGAGGTGGCAGATTCATTAATATCTCATCCTAGGTAATCTAGGAAATGCTTGGCAATGATGCTGACTTCTGCTCCTGTGTCGATAATGACTGAGTATACTAAGCCTCCAATGTTACACTATGTATAGATAGATGAGGTATGGATTCACTCCTCCTCTTCTTCAGTAGTATTAACTTCCTCAAATCGAATGGTTAGCTTAGTTTTGATAATCTGCATTTTTACCTTTTGCTTTGTCGATAGTGCAATCTGGAAGAGTTACTTAAAAGTAATGTTAGCCTTCTGACTGGCAATATCTTGCCAAGAGTTGTATTCGAATTCCCTAACTCTTCTAGGTTTCTTTTTTTTATTCTCTTCCTGATCCATTATTTCTTTATCTCCAGTAGTTAAGATTACTATCTCATCAGGTTGTATTGTCTGCTTGAAGGCTTTGTCCTATTGATCTTCATTCAATTGTTATCTCTGTATTGATTTCTTAGATTTCTCAATGACAACTTCAGGTACTTGAGCCAGTTTCTTTCTTGGGTAAGGAGTCTTTCTAGTGGTGGTATGGCTGACTGTTTTGATAGGGTAGGCTTCCAAGTACTCTTCACTAAATTTTTCATCTTCTTCCTCAATTTTTTGCACTATATTGGCATAGTCAGCCTTCTTATCTTCCTCTTTCTCTCGGCCTTTCTTCCAACTTCTAGTTTAGCAATCCTTGGCAAAGTGACCATGCTTTCTACAGAGAAAACAATTTATTTCAGTCTTATTATGTTTTTCAGCAACATAGATTCCTTTTGGCTGTTTGTTCTGGTAGATTACCTTAGCTTCAAGATCAGCAATATGTGCTATCATTTCAAAAAAAATCTTGGTAATCTTTTCCATTTCATCTTTATAAGTTGTCTTTCCTATCTTTGCTATGACTATTGGTTTGATAGTATCCTCTTCAAGTGGTTCAGCTGATGTTGATATCATTTGGACCACAGGTATTCCAGTATTAAACTTTCTGTGCAAGTCTTATGGTAACTTGTTATATAGGGATGCTGAGTGTCTTGCTTTGGTATCCCAAAAGGCTTGTACTATTTTGACTTTTTCTTCTATTCTTTGAGGGCCAAACCTCTTGATGTAATATTGAAGATCTATAGGTAAGCCATTCATAAACACCATTTCTCATATGACTGAGCTGGTTTCTCTATAGAGTTGTATATACTGATCAATGATAATAACCCAATCCTTCAGACACTGGTTGATTAATATCTTTATGTTGAATAGTTACTCCTTAATTAATTCTCGTTTCTATTCAGTGAAATATTTCTCTTCTAATCATATTCTAGTAGTGTTCTAATGAGCAATAGCTACTACTGTAGGTATAGCTGCATTTCTAGCTGCTATGGTAGCTGTGAGAAGTAACCCTCCTAGTCCAGTAGCTATTGCATCTATTAAGGCTATGCGATATGTTTCTCTTATGGGTCCTCTAAGTTGAGTAGCTAGGATAGTAATCTATCGAGTACTGGCTAGTCCTTTGGCTGCAAAATAGCTCTTCAAATTATCCAAGAATTCCTGAATATACTTTTTGGTATATCCATAAAAGGTAGATAATCTGTCTGATATGATTTCTTCATCCTCTTGAAGTCTTCTCCTAGGTAGATATAGTAATGTAGGCAGTAGCAGTAGTGCTGTTCTTGCTTTTGTCTTCTACTATAGGTTTCAGCAAGTTTGGTTCTGCAATATAGATAACAAATCAGTTAAGGTGTCAATTGATTTCCTGCCAGTTAGCACTAATTATGATAGACTAAAATATATTAATAGCAAAGTCCTCTGATATTGAGTAAGTGCAGAAAATATGTTTCAGGGATCTTAGCAGTTTATATAATGTGACGGAACATTTTGTGACGATATATAGTTTGATCATGTGAGATCACAAGTCACGTGACCTGCAATAACACTGAGACTTGAAGTATTATTGAGATCTGAAGTGTTATTAAGATCCACAATCACATTATAACCTAAAATAGTATTTCGATCTGATATATTATTTTGTCACCCAATTACCTTATCACCTGATATATTATCTATTATATCTTAGCCAATCAGAAATTCAAGTAGTAACCTGGGTAGCTACCCATATAGCACCTTGTAATTTCTTATAAATACCCTGCTCACAATTATTAATAAAATTCAAACTGCAACAAGCTAAGGAAGCTTACAACAGACAACCCGAGGGATACTGAAGCCTTACTCGAGGAGTAAGCAATTGAGATAGTTTCGAGATTCTAACAGATACACTTTATTTGATTAATCGCACTTAAATCTTGCTAGTTAACACCTACATCGATACATACCCTTCTTAAGATGCTATCATATAAACTGCTAAGACCCCTAAAAACATATTTTCTGCACTTGCTTAACTCTGAGTATTTCACCGTTAATATATTTTAGTCTGCCACAATTAGTGCCAACTGGCAGGAAATCAATCGACACCTCAACCGATTTGTTACCTATATTGCATAACCGAACTTGCCGAAACCTATAGTGGAAGACAAAAGCAAGAACGGCACTACCACCGCCACCACCCACATTACTACAACTACCTAGGAGAAGACCTTAAGAGGACAAAGAAACCATGATAGACAGACTACCTACCTTTTATGGATATATTAAGGAATATGTTCGAGAATTCCTGGATGATTTGAAAAGCTACTTCACAGCTAAAGGAATGGTCAGCACTCGATGGATCCCTATCCTAGCTGCCCAACTTAGAGGACCTGCAAGAGAAGCATACTGTGTGGCTCTAACAGATGCAGCAGCCACCGGACTAGGAGGATTACTCCTTGCAGCTACTGCAGCAGCCGGAAATAGAGCTATAGCAGCAGCAATAGCCACTGCTCATTAGGATACTACAAGAGCCTGGTTAGAGGAGAAGTACTTTACTGAACAGAAGTGAGAATCAATCAAAGAACAGCTATTCAACATGAAGATGTCAATCAACCAGTACCCAGAAGATTGGGTTACTACCATCAATTAGTATATGCAACTCTGTGGAGAAACCAGCCCAGTTGTGCGAGAAATGGTGTTTATGAATGGCTTACCCGCAGATCTCCAACGTCATATCAAGAGGTTCGGTCCCTGCAGAATGGACGAGAAAGTCAGGATGGCACAGGCCTTTTGGGACACTAAAGCAGGACATTTGACATCCTTATATGACAAGTTACCACAAGATTTATGCAGGAAATTCAGCACTGGAATACCCATAGTTCAAATGGTATCTGCATTAGCTGAACCACCTGAAGAGGACACTATCAAACCAACAGTCATAGCAAAAATGGGAAAGACAACACATAAGGATGAAATGGAAAAGATTACCAAGATATTCTCTGAAATGACAGCACACATAGCTGATCTTGAAGCCAAGGTAATCCACCAGAATAGGCAACCAAGAGGAACCTTTGTTGCCGAAGAACGCAATAAGACTGAAATGAATTGTTTCCTCTGTGGAAGATGGGGTCACTTTGCCAAAGATTGCCGGACTAGAAGTTGGAAGGAAGGATGAGAGAGAGAGGAAGAAAAGAAAGCTGACCATGCTAATGTAGTGCAAGAAATCGAAGAAAAAGATGAAAAATTTAGCGAAGAATACCTTGAAGCCTACTCTATCGAGACAGTCAGCTGCACTACTACTAGGAAGACTCCCTACCCAAGGAAGAAATCGATCCAGGAACCTGAAGTTGTCATCGAGAAGCCTAAGAAGCCAATACAAAGACAACAGCTGAATGAAGACCAATGGAACAAAGCCTTCAAACAAATAATACAACCTGGTGAGACAGTTACTTCAATCACTGGAGATGAAGAAATGATGGATCAGAAAGAAAACAAGGAAAAGAAGCCTAGGAGGGTTAGAGAATTTGAGTACAACCCATGGCAGGACATTGCTAGTCAAAAGGCTAACATTACCTTTAAACAACTCTTCCAAATTGCATCATCGACAAAGCAGAAGGTGAAGACGCAGATTACTGAAACCAAACTAACCATCCGATTCGAGGAAGTTAACACCACCGAAGAACAGGAGGAGTGAACCTATACCTCATCCGCCTATGCACAATGCAACATTGGAGGATTAGCATACTCAGTTATTATCGACACTGGAGCAGAAGTCAGCATTATTGCCAAGCATTTCCTAGACCGCCTGGGATGGGATATTAATGAACCCGCTACCTCTACTTTGGTCGTTGCAAGTGGAAAAAGTAGCGTACCCTTAGAAGTACTCCGAGAAGTACTGGTCCAGTTTGGAACAGAGATAATTCCCATTAGAATGGTGGTCACTGATGCACAATCCTACAACGCTATCTTGAGCAACAGTTGGTTAAAGAAAGCTAAAGCCAGAATTGACCTAGATACACAAAGGTTAATCTTTGTCAACCATGGAAGAAAGTTCAGCATACCTCTGGATATTCAGAAAGGAGTAGTACCGAAACTCACTCAGAGACCAGAAGACGAAAGTGATACAGATGAAGAAATAATCCCTGAACAGGTGCACCTTAACTTGGTAGAAGAAGAAGAAGCAAACATAGTAATCCATAGTGAATATCACTGCCTGACACTCTTAGAGAAGAACCAGTTGATTGAATACAACATGAGGAATACTAGATGTCCATTCTGTGAACAATGCATCTATTGTGCTAAGATGATGTGCACTTGCAGTGATACAAAGTTGATACCTTACCAGGACACTTTGGAAATGCATTTGCTGACTAAGAAAAAGATCAAGAAACCAAGATTATCACAGATCCGCTGAAGGACTCCACCCTCAATGAATCATGGACCGTATAATGGAAGGAACCTACACCCATTCGCAGACAATACTGAAGAAGTATAGGACTGTTTTTGGATGAATATTGGACACATCGGTAAAGGATGTCTTTGGGGAAACTGCAACATCTACCTACAAGGATGCTACTAGGATGAAGTCAACCCCTATGACCTTTGGAAATGCAAAAACTAGGTTAGATATCCGGACGAACCATACGATATCAATTACCATGGAACTTGGAAGGAACGTCATAACCAAGAACAGGAACAGATGATACATGAAGAAAATGAAGATAAGGAAGTACCTGAGGAATGGAGCAATGAAGTTTACACTACTCAGACACCTATCGAAGTCAGAGCCTTATTCCAGGAAGATGGTGAAGACAATAGACCTACCCTAATTGAAGAAAGCAACTTAGACTCAGAAGAAGAAATTATTGCGCTTGAAGAAATAATTCACCCCGACAAACATATCAGCATGCACTATTGGTAGTGAAAGGACTTGTGGCAAAACCTACCTCAGGACATGACTTATGAACAGTAGAAGGAGCCGAATGTCCCCACCTTCGAAGAAGTATTTACAGTTGAGGAAAAGGATACAGCAACTCGAGTCAAGAAACTGACAGAAAGTGCAATCATACTAAAGAGAAAAACTGAAGGAGCCACAGGTTATGACCTATATGCAGATGAAGATTGTACTCTAGAACCAAAATCATCAGCCTTCGTAAAAACTGGAATTGCTATTGCCCTACTACCCGGACAATGTGTACAAGTATGGACAAGAAGTGAACTCTACTGTAACTCTGGAATAGGAGCTTTCCCTGGATTAATAGATGAAGACTACAAAGGAGAAATTGAGGTTAGACTAGTTAACCACAACCACAGCCAATTCAAAGTATATTAAGGAGATTGAATCGCTCAAATGGTGATTGTCAAATGTGAACAGTAACCTTTGAAAGAAGTAGAAAACTTAGAAGAAACATGATGTGGAAGGAAAGGATTTGGATTGACTAGACAAGCAAATGTGATAATGGAGAGACTGGATGACCAGGAAAATGCCAAGAAGCACATCTACTCCCTTAATGAAAATCTGTTACCAAATCAGAAGAAGCAGTTACAAGACCTACTAAAGGAGTATAAGGATATCATCGCAATCAGTTTCAAAGATCTACTAGACCAAGCCTTCTTCACACACCATATCGACACAGGAGATGCCAAACTGATCAAACAGGTACCCTACAGATTGCTAGCCAACTATCATGACTTTGTACAAAAGCATGTTCAAGAGCTATTGGAGTCAGGAGTAATTATATGGTCAAAGAGCCCTTGGGCATTACCTATCAGCATAGTACCAAAGAAGGATGGACAGAGAATGGTTATCGATTATCGCAAATTAAACTCAGTTACTAAGAAGCATGCATATCTAATTCTACACTCAGAAGACTTACAAAACATGTTGAAAAAGGTACAAATCTACTTAACCCTAGACCTATGGGCAGGATATAATCAGATTGGAATAACACCCAAAGCACAGGAGAAATCAGCATTTATTACACCATTCGGAAAATACAAATTCACAAGAATGTCCTTTGGACTTTGCAATGCACCTGCCACCTTCCAGGCTGCAATGAACGAGATCTTCTATGATTTGATTGGACATGGAGTAATTATGTACATCGATGACATCAACATTTACACAGAGAACTTTGCAGAATACATGGTGATCCTGAAGAAAGTATTTGAATAACTCAGAAAACATAGATTAAGGATCAAGCCAACAAAATGCTACTTTGGACAAAAGAAAATTGAATACCTCAGATTTATAATTGATAGAGGAGAAATCCGCCCAGACCCAAAGAAGACCGAAATCATCAAAGCCTTTCTAACCCCGCAAGATAAGATGACCTTATAAGGATTCTTAGGACTGGTCCAGTTCTATAAAAGGTTTATCTCTGGTTACTCTGAAATTGCTACACCCCTGCACATGCTGCAAAGAAAGGGAAGAGTATAGGAATGGACATCAGCCACACAAACTGCCTTCAACCTGATCAAGGAAGCACTTACCCACACATCAGTAATGGCAAGACTAGATCTTACCAAAGTGTTCAAGCTATATACAGATGCATTGTCATTTGGACTCAGAGCAATTTTAGTGCAGGATGACAAAGATGGAGAACATGTGATTGCTTATGCAGGACAAGCCACCCATGGAGCGGAACCTTCCTAAAGAGCTACCCAACTGGAATGTGTAGCAGTCGTTTGGGCCATATAACACTTCTGCCACTTCTTGATTAGAAAGTAGTTCACTCTGATAATAGACCACTCAGCCCTCAAATGGCTTTGGAACAAACCAAACCTGATAGGAATATATGTACAATGGCTAGCTATACTGCAGGAGTATGACTTTATGATGCAATACAGAAAAGGATAGAATCATCAGAATATGGACACCCTCTCACACCTACCCCAATTTATCCAAGATCGACACCCCAAACCAAAAAGAATATATCTACCTAATGGATACTAAACTCTATAATAGATATTTGGATTATCTCAGTAACCTAACCTTTACTAGGATGACAAATGAAAACAATCAATAGCTTATACAGACAATGACACTTAACTATTTTATCAAGAATAATATACTTTACTGACAACACAGAGAACAGACATGACTTGTAGTTCCTGAACACAAAAAGCAGATAGTACTTCAGGCCTCTCACAATCATTAGCTTGCAGGATACATGGGTATAGACAATACATATCAATGATTATCAGAAAAATATTATTAGAAGAACATGTATGAAGATATTAGAGAATATATCAGAAGATACGACACTTGCCAGAAGAGACGCTGAGGAAAGGAAGTTGAGACCTTATAACTGATTATACCTGGAGGACCCTTTGAATATATTGGAATAGATATTGTAGGACCGCTACTAAGAACACTTAGAGGAAATCGATATGTCGTAGTAGCAGTAGATTACCTGACTAAGTACCCCAAAGCAAGAGCCTTGCCTCTTGCAGATGCCCTTAACATTGCACCCTTTATCTACGAAGATATTATCTGCTGCTATGGAATACCTTATGAAATGACCTCCAACCAAGGAACTGAATTCGTTAATGAATTCGTGCAGATATTAACGCAACACTTCAGAATCCACTAGATAAAAACTACTGCCTACCATCCCCAAGGAAATGGACTTACTGAATGGATGAATCAAACTATCAAGAATACGATTGCTAAAGTAGTACAATCACAAGGAGAAGATTGGGACTTGTACCTACCTTCCACCTTATTTGCACTACGAACAATGAAACAGGAAATAACAAAGTTTACCCCTTTTGAGCTCACTTATGGAAGAAAAGCTCATCAGCTGATAGACCAAGTAATGACCACTCCGAAACTCAGCCACACCTTCTGAGAAATGCAAATCGAGCATTGTGTGACAAAGGAAATTCAAGAATTACACAATGTCCAAAACAAGGTAAAAGAATTTATTGCCATTGCACAAGATTGACAAAAGAAGAATTACGATAAAGAACATAAGGAAACCGAAAGATTGAAGATTAGTAACCAAGTCTTATTATATCAGAACATAGTAGAATCTTCGTAGTCAGCAAAATTGGACCCAAAATGGGAAGGACCATACTACATCACAAGTATAAAAGGAACTATATATCAGTTACGAAAAACAACAGGAACAATCTTACCCTATACTGTTCACCAAAACTGCTTCAAGAAGTATTATGTGTTGAAATTTGATCTTCAAATGTGTGTTTGGAGTAAAGAGCACACTGGCTAATGAAGCCAATATGCGTATATTTATTAATGCTAAATTATGATTGGTCGATACAAACAAAGATCGTCTCAGCCACAATTGAGTGACGTATGATCGATCGTTGATGTATCGATCATTGATAGAAGAGATATAATAAGCTAATAATTACAACACTCCCCCTGCTTGATATATCTCAGTAAAATAAATGAATAAAAAAAAGAATAAAAATAGTGTTCAACTGTACATCACAAATGTCATCCATGAAGTACATTCACTGCAAATTATTATATATAAAATACTACTTGAGTGATAAGAATGACGTGATAAAGAATATAAAATTTTTAAAGAAATAATGTTAGTTATGTAAGCCCATTTTTGTGATCAATGTTTCAAGTCTTGGTCACGCAAGTAGCTTGGTTAATGCATCAGCTATCATTTCATCTGTCGCCATGTAAACAATATCTATCACCTTTGATTCAACTTTCTCTCGAATAAAGTGATGCTGAATGTCGATATGCTTTGATCGAGCGTGATTAATTGGATTTTTGGTGAGGGCGATTGCTGATTGGTTGTCTTCAAATAAGGTTGTTGCACAATTCGGCAAATATCCTAGCTCATCCAATAGGGTGCGTAGCCAAATGGCTTCCTTTGTCGCATGAGCTAATGCCATATATTCTGCCTCAGTTGTTGATAGAGCAA
>RBNK01000150.1:0-36912 GCA_003990785.1 Endogone sp. FLAS-F59071 | reverse complement strand
TTTTGGGATACATGAAATACCGAGCTATAAGACGTAAAATTCCAGCTATATGGTACTATAGGTTCAAGGATTAATGATCACAAATTGCCTATTTAGATCAAGGATTGACGGTCACGATCCACTGGTACTAACCGGTACTAACCACGGTTTGCTCTCTAAGTTGGGGGGGGGGTACACAAGGCGGGTAGGTATATAGAATGAACAAAAATCTCTGGGGCTGTGCCGCGTTTCACGGGCGGCGACTCGTGCGCTTGACTAATAGCTAATGACTCAATTGCGTTGAAACAATGGTCACCGAAAAAGCCATATTTTACACTTTTAGAGCATCCGAAGTTTCAACCTCGTCAAAGAGGACACACCCAACAACGAAGTTGACCGAACAGGGTAACTGGGCATAGTCATTTGACATAGTCGAGACGCGGATGGGCACCGTGGAGGATATAGTAACCTTCGAAATAATGTATATTTGGACATGCGCGATGCGCGATGCTGATCCTTGGGTAAACAAACAGCTTCAGTTCCCGGATTTCGACACGGCATGAGGCAAGGAAGATGCTATATATGGAGACGATATCTTCTACTACGTTTGACATGAGGGTCATTGGATGGAAAGTTTTATCTCGAGTCCTCGCACTGATTCGGATTTCAGGTTTTCCCCCCTAATTCTATAATAAAATAGAGGGAGATGATCACATTTTGCTCGAGGCAATAGAGAGGAGGTTTGGTTTTTGGTTTTTTTTTTTTTTTTTTTTGGATGAACAGTGGTGTGTTTAATGGTACAAATTTGCGAGAGAGAGAGAGTTTAGTCTGCATGGTTAGCTGGGAGGAAAAAGGGGAGGAGAGGACACGAAAATGTCTACTAAAAGAAAAAGAGGTATAAAAATATCTAGAAAAAAGCGTTCAAACAAACAAATCTACCTATTACGGTTCCAGAAACCTGGTATATACAAGAGCCTTTAAGTTTGGATTACATAGTTCCTGAGTCAAATTAATTATATAAATTTGGTAAAGTAGTCCCAATGAAAGAATTAGTGAAAAACGCGTTTTTGGTTTATCTCCATGTTACGACCTTGTATCCAACTTATAAGCAGGCAAATGTAACATGCTGATTGATAAAAGGAGATTAGTTTCATGGTGACTTTTGCAGTATTTTTCACTGTTTAAAAAAATCTGTAAACAGGCTCAAATTAATAGATATTATAGAGATAAGATAAATATTTTTATAGTTTTTATTAAGCTTTATTAGTAGGAATTCTTCAAAATTATTTTTTAATAGAACTTATTAATATAAATATATTTTTTAGATATAATCTCAATAGATATAAATAAAGATATTTTTTTTATTAAAAAACTAAGTAGATCATATAGATATTTACTTATATACAAAGTATAAACATTGTGATGATCAATGTGTGACTTACCTAATTTTCAAGAATGTTCTCCTGATGACAACTCCTGATCCTATCTGTCATTGATTATCTCTCAGATCAGATCATCTGTCTGAGCTGTCTTTTGTCATTCAGATTATCTAGTAATTTGTAATAATTAGATAATATTTTGTAGTAAAGCTATTTGTATTCCCTTCAATTTTATATAAATATCCTCTCTATTTCCCTTTAATAAAATCAGTTTGTATAAAGTCTTGGAATATCTCAATATCAGTTATAGTAAAGTTTGAATAAGTTATAGTATATAGCTATTAGTAAGGATATGCAATCAGAGATATTACATCTATAATTCTGAGCATTCTTAATGTATATAGAATAATTAATTATTAGTATATTTGTCACATCTTGGTGCTGACTGGCAGGAAAGTTATTAAAAGATCAACTCTTATATCCTCATTCAAGCAGGACTAAACAAAACTATAGACTTATTAAATTGATGCTCTATATAAAAGGAAACAAAACAAAATGATCTAATGCTATAATAGATTATCTTAAAAAGTACAACTGGCATGTGCTATAAGAAAATGCTACTAGGAAATGCTATAGCATATATTAATTATAGATATAGGTTCAAATCACTAGCTTGACTAGGTTTCATCCAAGATAAGACCTATGCAAAATATATAATTACCAAAGAGTAAAATAGATAGAAAGTAAATTATTGAATAGAAATGAAGAGCTATATAGAAGAAACAAATTGCCAAAGAGCAATGACAAGCAAACAGGTATACTACAAATAAAAGAAATAATTAAATAGTCACTGAATAGTTAAATAAGCTATATAAAGAAGTTGAATAAGATAGTTGAATTAAATGATACTTAAACAATTGCTGAACAAGTTGAACTGAACTGAATAAACTAAATAAACCAAACTGAACTAAACTGAAGGAGAAATAGAAAAATGAAGAAATGGATAAATTATAACTATCTCAAAGCCAGTATACTCTGATATGTACTATAGGAAATAACTACAGAAAGACTATCAAATATTACCTTAGAGGAAGAATAAAATAATTACAGCAACTTAGAAAAGAAACAAATTATTGACTAAAAAGATCTTTATTGCTAAATCAGCTTTTGAATAATATATATAGAAGAAGATGAAATAAAGCTATCTATGCAACTAACCTGATCAACCTTTAGAAATTCTTCTCTTTCCTTATCAATATTAGATAGAATCATAGAAGAAAAATAATTAAAAGAATTATTATCAAAATATAGCTAACTAGAACTCTCGAGCTCGAGACTTGCTTCTACAGCTGCTTTAACCTTTTTATCTTCATCTAAGCTATACTCAAAGTCATAGATCTTATAGAAAGAACTTAGATTAGGATTAGAAGTTATCTCACTAGGAGTTGCTGCAGGACTTGAAGTTAAGTCTGGTTTATATATAATATTAAAAATTAGGGCTTCTGTTCTCTTAGCTTGAAATTAAAGTAAGTAGAGGAGCTAAAAGGAAAGAAAAGAAGCTAAAAGAAAAGAAAAGAAGCTAAAAGAAAAGAAGAGAAGAGATTATTAGTAATCAAGCAGGCTTTTGGAGCTTAGATATCTTGTAAAGCAAATCACTTACAAATCTATCGACACTTGAGAGAGAGCTAACTAGTTCTATTAATCTTCTCACTCTAAGAGCTGGAACATTCATTATCAGAATTTTGAAAGCATTTGCCTATACTAAGACTCATAGAAGGAGTTTAGCAGATGACCTCATTGCTGTTGTTATTGTCAGAAATTGCTGTATTCTAAAACTAAACAAAACTGCTAAAGATTAGAATTCAATATAATATATAGAAGGAGCTGAAGGTGCTAGAGGTTCAAAATATATAATAAAGTTATATAAAAAGAAACTATTAGTAATTAAGTAGACTTTTAATCAATTACTGAAGCTTATGTATAACAAATATCTTACCTATCTATTAATACTTGACAGAATGTTTATTACCCCAAGAGCTAGAATATTTATTATCATTAGAATCCAATATATTTCGAAACTGCTTACCTAGAACACTAGAGCTTGTTAGAAGCCATTTACTATCATTATCATTACTATCTACTGTAATTTAAGAAAAATAACTAGTAGGAGAAGTTTCACAGATAATCTTATTATCATTATCTCTATAATACTTACCCAGAATACTTAAAGAACTTGTTGAATATCTTATAAAGATATATCTATAAAGCTCATTGTCCTTAAAATTATCATCTGCACTTAAACTCAATTTTACAAAATTATCAAGAGTGATTAGATATTATTAGAACTATAAAGTTATAATAGAATTATAGGAAAAAGGAGTAGTGTATGATTTAGAAGACTTTTTGGAGTTGTAAGAAAGATAGAAACATTAGATAATCTATTCTTATAACTATATAAATAATATAGAATAGTCTACTACCCAGATATGAGCATTATCTCTAAATCTCAATGTAACCTCAAGGACTTACCTAAGCTAGAGATCTTATTTGAGATACCTCATTACTGACTCAAGCAAGACAACTCTTATTAGAGAGAAAGAGAATAGATAAATCTGGACAACAAGAGCAAGATATATGATAAGTTGCCAAAAATGATAAGACTAGCCAAAATAAAAGTAAGTTATTAAAAATAGAATTATACATAAATCCTATACCTTTCAAAGCCAGATACTTTATAGTAAGATTCAGTTTAACTAATATATAGTATTCAGATAAGCATAACATATATATACATATATATATACTTGAATCACTTACTTCATTATTAATAGTTATAATCTTAGCTTGAATAATCTAGCTCAAATAACTGGCAAATCAGTTCAGCTTGTTAGCTTATTGAATGAGCTTATATAGAAAGCTAAGATACCTAACTAAAGATCTGATTCACATGAATGACCTAAGAATTAGAAAGAAAATAGATAAATGAATCAGCTCATATCTAAATGTTAGAATTACCTGACTCATGATGCAAATAAGCTTTATAGTAAACAAAACAAATTATAATATCTAAATTATGTAAGAAATACATTATACTACAACTACCATATATGGTAAAATTTAGAGTTACTTACCAAAATCAGTAGCATGACTCATATGTATATCATATGAAGAGATTCTTGAGAATTTTAATAAAATCTACAACAGAAAAAAAAATAAAAATAAAAATAAAAATAAAAGAAAGTTAGAGTAATCAAGATGAGCAAGTTGAGTGCTATAAATCTAGAATAATTGAAACAATCAAAACAAGTATGACAAGCAAGCAACACCAAGCTCTATGAATAATTGCATACTCGAATAAATATACCCACATATCCAAACATGTACCTGAATAAGATCAGTATATGTGATAATGTAATGACATGTGGAAAAAGAGAGAGAAAAGTAAATCTAGATCTTTAGTTATATATATATATATATTTTAAAATTTTAACACCTCTTTTAAAGTTTATTTTATTTAGTTATTTATTTATTAAATAATTATTTATTTTATTTATTTTCTCTTCAATTGATCAATTTCATTCTTTTTTTATTTTACTTTTCAGTACATTAAACAATAATACACTTGATTAATTTTATTTGATATATATTTTATTTATCATCTCAGTAATATATTCTTTTATTCAGATTGGACATTATTATTATTATATTTTATTTAGCAATCTTTAATAAATATATTTCATTTATTTGCATTTTGAATATTATTTTACTATTATTTATTTTATATTTCATTCCCAGAAGTTTATTTGTTTATAGAAATATGACAAGCCACTTCTTTATTTAATAATATCCTTATCAAGAATAGTATTTCCTTATTTTTATATTTTTAGTTGACTTCAATAGATTTAACTAATAGATTTGACTTAAAGACTTAGTGATACATTATACTTACTATAGTATAGATGTAAGAGTGATATATAATAGATGAAATAATTAATTGCAAGAAGATAAACTATACCTACTATTAACTACTAAACCCAAAGGATTTAAGAATCTTATCCTACTTAACTATAGTAAAAAAATACTGCTAGATGCTCAACTCCACTCCAATCAAACTATAAACAGATCAAGAATATAATAGAGAATGCAATTATCAATTGACATAATAAACTACTACAATTATATACTAGAGTGACCTAAGAGAACATAATTGATATAGTAGAATTCATAAAAAAAAATATCAGCATCTACTAATTTAACAGTACTGCTAAACAATTCAGAAGCTACTACTAAATAAAACATATTTTACAACTTAGGCAAGAAAATCATCAAGAACTGACAGAACAAGAATCTGCTGAATACCTAAGTCTAACTACTTGAGAAAGATACATAGCCAAGAGAACCTTCAATATATTTCAACATTGGCCTGCCACATTGAAATACCTTGGCAATCTAAGCCTACACTAATAGAAAAACTTATAAAATACAGAAGAAGAGACTTTATTACTTTATCTCTTAGGAAATTACCTAATAGACAACAACTATCTTAAAGAAGAAACTAATACTTCCTTATCCAGATTAGATATAGAAGAAGAAATCTACACTGAAATTATTAATACTGTTGATACTATCTACACTGCTGAAATTATTAACACTTATCAGAAAAATAGTTAATTAATCCATGAACTATTTTATTAAGAGCTGTGAACTATTTTACTAAGAGCTATAAACAAATAGCCACAGATACAGATACTAGTTATAGACTATGAACTATTATTAGTGAATAGCTACAAACTACTCTAGAACTCTACTAGAATAATATTATAAACTATAAACACCTTTAGAACAATATTATAAACCATAAACTGGCTAGAACAGCCTATAAACAGCCTGCAAATAGCTTATGAGCATGGATGCTAGTCATAGACTATGAACTGAAAATAGTTTTCTGATACTGTTGATACTATCTACATTACTGAAATTATTAATACTGTTGATACTATCAATATTATTAATATTTTATTCAATGATGAATGAAATTTCTAAATTAATTACAATAGTATAACTAATAATATTCCAAGTAGTAATCTGGGCAGCTACCTATATAGCACCTTGAGAATTTTGTATAAATATCTTTTAATTCTTTATTTAATAAACTTCAGTTCAATAGTAGTATATACTTAAGATCTCTTTGAGAGCTAAAGATCTTATCCTCTTCTATATATATTAAGAGTGCTAAGACTTCAAGTTTGAAATTACAACTAATAATTTTATAAAAAATAAAGTACTTTTAATATCTTAGAAATCTTGTGATATACTTAGAGATTTCTAAGTCTAATATAGATTAGTATTATCAGATGCTTTCTTATAGATGGTTTTAGAGAAACCCCCTTACAACTTGGTAGCAGTAGTAATGAAAAACTATCATATAATAACTAACAATGAGAAATATACTACTAATATTTGATAAAGGCCTAGAATTATTAATTCATTTTAGATATAACTAATATACTTGGAGTACTACTAAAATACTATATATATCTGATTTCTAATAGCCAGAGAGATAATATACATTATAGAACTCTTTAAGTAGATATGATACTAGCAACTACTATGAAGTACTAATTCAACAACCATAGCTCATTTATAAAGAGAGTATACCTTAAACTTTACAATGAACTTTTAGAAAAATTTGAAAACCTTCTTAAAACTGATATCTACTTCAATATATTTTAAGACTTCTTTTATAAGAATATTAAGAAAGATTGTAATATTGTTTCAATTATACAAGTAGAACACTATTTTACTAATCTTATATCTATAGTATAAAGATATACATCAGGAAACTATTTTCAGTTCATAGTCTATAACTAGCATCTATACTCATAGGCTGTTTGCAGGCTGTTTACAAGCTGTTCTAGCCAGTTTGTGATTCACAATATTGTTTTAGCAGAGTTCTAGGATAGTTCACAGCTGTTCGCAGCTGTTTACCAATAATAGTTCATAGTCTATAACTAGCATCTGTGTTTGTAGCTATTTTGTTCATAGCTCTTAGTAAAATAGTTTACAGCTCTTAGTAAAATAGTTTATAGATTAATTAACTATTTTCTAATATAATAATTGACAAATTATCAAAAAGTAGATTACTAACTTACTATTGTGGCAAATGTACCAATAACCGGTCATTCGTTCATTGAGAATGCTCAGAGTGTCAGACACGATATCTCCCTTTGCGTATCCTTACTACAGCTTCGTGCTGTGCTCTTCAGGCTTTACTACGACTGATATTGAGATATTCCAAGACTCTGTACAAACTGATTTATTCGGATAGAAATAGAGGGGGTATTTATATAAAATTGATAGAACTGAATAAACAAAATAATAAAGACTTCGCTACAAGTATGACTCGATAACTGCAAATAATATTTCGTCGATAAAAATGAGATCGGTTGCTAAAAACTATGTTCGTCACTGGTGGCAAGATCGCTCGCTAAAAACGACACTAACCAAAAATAGAAGGGTATAGGATGTTATGGTAACTCCTAAATCAAGCGTAGTACAACATTCATGAAAATCATTCAAGTTGGGGGTCGGCCGTCACATCTGGGGGCTCAACTGGGAATGTCTCGTCCTCAAGACTAGAGAGAAGCATAGTAATTTCATTTTCGATGGCCTGACGGATTTGAGCAATTTCCGCATATGTAAGTTTGACGATATCAATGGTTTTTCCATAGAACTTGGATAAAACCCACTCGTATCCAAGAAAGAGTGCGTAGGTCCTGTCGGCTATGTCTTTTTCGAATTTTAACAATAACATCTCCTGTTTCTGTAAACGGCGTCGAAGGTAGCAAGCACGCCCTTGATGGAACCTGATTGTGACGTCGGTGACTCGGCTTTAATTACATAGCCATTCATGATACTATCGCGTCAGGATGAGGAGTTTTTCGGGGTCTTCCTCTTCGTCCAGGGGAACTAGGTCGATCGAGTCTGGTTCCCTCGTCAGGGCCTCCTTGATTGCTTTTTCTACGTCCTTTCTGTGGTTGCGTCTGTTCGGTATGGTATATCTTGATTTTGCTCCGGTGGACTGAGGTGGGGAGAATAGAACCATTAAGTCTCCTAAGCCAGATTGTGCTTTCTTTTATAGCCTGTACGTAATATGGTCCTTCCCACTTCGGTTGTAATTTAGCTGACCACGATGATTCTACAATATTTCGGTATACGAGGACTTGATCTCCGATATGCAAGGGGGTTGCATTTGCTTTCTTGTTTTGGGTCGTCCACTGTCTCTCCTGCGCCTTGTCGATGAATACGGATGCCTTCTTTTGGATTAATTGTAGTCTACTGATATCTCGTGCGACATAAGCCCATAATCGATCGTCATACGTTCCGTTATCCTTCTTGGGGTGGTGAAACTCTCAGTTTGGCAATCTCCCATATACAAGCTTGAAGGGGCTGAACTTTGTTGATGCTTGGCAAATAGTTCGAACCGCAAAAAGAGTACTATCAAGATAATGGTCCCATGTTGCTTCTTGATCGATAATCTTTGCCAAGATGTTCTTGACCATCTGGTTGGTGTGTTCGGTTTGACCATTTCCTTGTGGGTGATACGACATCGTCCGGATATGCTTGATATAGTAAGTTCACTCGAGTTCCCTAATTAATTCATTCAGAAACTCCATGCCTTAGTCGCTAGTTATTTCCTTTGGTACTCCATGTTGGCAGATAATATTGGTGTGCAAGAACTTGACCACTGTCTATATATCTGCGTCTTCGACTGCTATCGCCTCTGGATATTTTGTAAAGAAGTCTACTGCTAAAATAATATATCTTTTTCCCATTAGTGTTACTGGCATGGGTCCCATAACGTCTATTCCAATGTGTGAAAATGGCTCAGCCTTGATAGTTGCAGAAGCGGCTTGGGGCATGTCTTTCGCTCTTGCTCGTTTTTAGCATGTGTCGCAATTTCGTACAAAGTTGATTACGTCGTCTTGTATTCTAGGCCACCATGCCGAATTCCTGAGTCGATATAAAGTATTGTCCTGGCCTATGTGTCCAGATAACGGATGATTATATGCTAATGATAAAATATTTGATAAGTCCTTCTCCTGAATTACTGGAATAATGCGTCCCTCCTTTTTGCGATATAATAAATTATCCTGAATTTCGTACTGCCTGCCGGTGGTTAATAAAATATTCTTCATCCAATCCTCCATATCTTCCCTAATTTCCCTCCTCGTCAACCAAATCACCAGATCGTAGTACAGTGTTACATTCATTGCTGCACCCCGCCTTGGGCATCCAATAATGGCATTCTACTAAGTGCATCGGCATTCTGATTTGTCTTTCCTTTCCTGAACTTTACTGTGAAATCATACTCTTGAAGCGTCATGATCTACCATGCATACATTCCACTTGGATCGGGTCTGTTGAACAACCATTTAAGCGCCGAATGGTCCGTGATGACTTCGAAGTGTCGTCCGATGAGGTAATATCTGAACCACTTGACTGCCCATACGACCGCGAGACACTCTAATTTGGTTGATTCGTAATTCTTCTCTGCGCCGCGTGTTCCTCTGCTTGCGTAACAAATCACTCGTTCTAAGCCTTTGGTATCGTCTTGCGAGAGAATTGCTCCCACTCCTATTGCACTTGCGTCGGTATAAAGCTTAAAAAGCTTTGTCCAGTTTGGTTTTGCTAGTACGGGTGCGGTTGCCAGAGCCTTCTTTAATGCGTTGAGTGCTTCTTGCTCAAGTTCACTTTGTTCTTCATCAATTTCCACCCAATTGTAGCTTTTTGTAAGGGTTGCATACAGCGGTTCGGCTAAGCTTGCGAAATTGCGTATATACCATTGGTAGTACGAGGCTAGTCCCAGAAAGGCGCGCATCTCTGTTTGGTTGGTAGGTTTCTTGAACTTGGTAACGGCTTCCACTTTGGCTGGATTGGTTCGGATTCCTTCTTTGTCGATGATGTGCCCGAGTATCATGACTTTTTCCGCAGCGAATGTACACTTCTTTGGTTTCAAATAAAGGCCTTCAGTTCTCATTCGGTTGAATACCTCACGTAATGCCTTGATGTGGTCCGGGAATGTTACCGTAAATATCGTAATGTCGTCAATGTACACCAATAACGTTTTTCTGATGAGATCTCCGAATATTTTGGTCATCATTTTCTGGAAGCTGGCTGGGGCATTCTTGAGTCCGAACGGCATTCATAGATATTTCCAATGGCCTTGTGGTATTATAAAGGAAGCGATCTCTTGCGATTCTTCATCGAGTCCCATTTGATAATATCCACTAGTCATATCGAGAGTTGTGTAGAGGCTTGCACGAACTGGTATCTTTGAAAAAGTATCGTCAATTCTTGGTATTGGGAAGGCGTCTCCTTTAGTGATGTCATTCAGTTTCCTAAAGTCGGTATACATTCTTGGAGCAAAGGTTCCGGCTTCCAACCCTTTTTTGGGTGTGATGACGTTTGGAAATCCCCATGGGCTGTCTGTTTCGGCTGCCATTCCTCCTTTGAC
Organism: Endogone sp. FLAS-F59071; assembly: GCA_003990785.1. Lineage (NCBI taxonomy): Eukaryota > Fungi > Mucoromycota > Endogonomycetes > Endogonales > Endogonaceae > Endogone > Endogone sp. FLAS-F59071. Next base: position 26,037 of record RBNK01000150.1, on the reverse strand, counting down.
CATATCGTCGATTTCTTTTTGTTGCCATTCGATATATGCCAGTGGTGTTCGGTATGGTGCACATTTTATCGGAGGGTGCCCTTGGATGTTAATGTGGTGGAAATGCTTTGGCGATTTCAGGTTGATTTCCTCAAAGGTTGTCGTGAATACGTCAGAGTACTCGTCGATAAGCTCTTGCAACTCCTTTCTTTCTTCTTCGTCGAGCTGTTCTCCAAAGGTGTACGCTTTCTTATTCGCTGTTTTTGGTGTATGCTTGAGTTCCGTTACGATTTTTGCGATATTCATTCCGGTAGATCCGAACCCTTTGTCTCCTCTAGTTGTTTCTTCAAGGTTGGTTACTTCTACGGCCTTGCCTGTCCAAATAGGTATAATTATTAGCTGCGCAATTCGATCTCCTCCATAGAGTTTGGCTATGTTGAATCGATGTCGGTTGACAACTACAATCTTGATTTCGTCCGTGTAATCTGCATCGATAACTCCTGCGTCAATCGTAATTCCGGCGGCTGCTAGAGAACTCTTTGGTTTAATTTGGCCGTAATGTCCTTGGGGTATTTTTGTGGCGATTCCTGTTCCGACTATGCATGATTCTCCCGGTTGCAATTCGATGTCTTTGACGGTAGATAGATCAAATCCGGCGGCTTGTTCGCTTTTTCGTTCCAAGGGTTTGGCCTTCTGATTAGTTCGTATGATCTGCATTATGAAGAATTCTTTCTGTTCATCCTCATCGTTGCTTTCTATCATTTGCGGGCGAACTCCTCTTTCTAAGTCGATGGGTATTTCATAATGTCGTCCTTTCCAGGTGATTCGCATTTTGCATGCGCTGAGGTCGATCACTGCCTGTACTTTCTTTAACCAGTTATTTCCGATGACCAGGTCATAGGATGTGGTGTCGACCACCATTGCTAATACTGGGATGATAAGTTTACCAAAACGAATCGGTAATTCATGCACCTTGCCGAGCGGTATTGCAACATGTCCGTCTGCTACTATGATTGTCATGGTTGTGGCTTCTTCAATCTGCTACCTGAGTCGGTTGAGCATCGTCTTACTGATAATGCATCCTCCAGCACCTGTATCGATGATGCATGGCATCGTGATTTCTTCAATCTGACATTGTGAATATGCCGATGAGTTTTACGGTTCGTCGTCCTCCGATTGTTGCATTGCATTGATTTCTACTACTTCATAACTGGGTTGTGCATCACTTATTCCTTTTCGGATTTGCTGTCGGAAGGTTGGAAATTCAGCTAGTTGTCCTATTTTGACTGGGATAGTCATGTCCTCCATTTCTTTCCATACATCTAGGCTATATTTCTTGGATTTCCGTAGCTTGCGTTCCTTGTTTCCTTCACTCGCGGGTGCTTCGGACATCGGCGTATCTTCTCGGATAATTCAGTTCACTTCTTCTTCGAAGAGTTCATCTTGTTCATTACCGTCGAATTCTTGTTCTTATGCTCGTTGTGCTACCCGCGGAGTTTTCATTGTATAAGGTGATCCTGCCTTCTTGGGACATCCGGGTTTTCGTCTTTCTTGCGTAGCCGGGAATGCTTCCACCTGGCTGTACTCATCTTCGCTATCGAAATCTTCTTCTTCGAAGGTGACGACATTTATCTGGGTTCGTCCTTGAGTTCTTGATTGGGCAATTCGGCTTATTTCCATCATGCATCTTGCAGCGTAGTGTTCTTTTTCTCCACATCTCTTGCATACTCATGTGTCGGGTTGAGTGCAGTCCCTTGATGTATGCCTGTCTTGGTTACACCTGAAGCACCTTAGGTTTCCAATTGGATACGCATTTGATCCTGTTGCAGAGGTTGGATTTGCCATAAATCGTTAGACCGGTCACTGTGCATCGATCTGTTTTTTGAGGTCCGATATGTGCGCAGTTATCTTGCTCATTTGTTCAATGAGATCATCCATGGCTGGGTCCTTTCGTGAGGCCGCTCCCCAGTTGACTGTTGCTGGTGCGATGGTGGGTACGACTGCTGGTACGGTTCATGTTTCTTGAAGGTTATTTGGTAAAATCTGCTGCATTATGTCTTGACCCGGGTTTCGTGCAGCTCAATATCTCTGCGCGTAATCCACTTTTTGTGCATGATTTAGTCCAACCGGGCTGGAGCGTACTTGGAGAGCGATTTCTCAATGAAGTCTGTTCATGAAGGATTGCTCTATGATGAGGTCTTGGTTAGCTGCCGGATACCCTGCTAGGTCTACCGTATGTCGTATCTTCGTGTGAAAGGCGAGTGGGCTTTCGTTCATCCCTTGGTACATTGATGCGAGTTGATCCTTCATGCTTTGCTGTATGTCAGCGGTATGATAGGTTGCTCTTAACCATGCGATGGCATTGGTAAAGGTTACTAAGGCATCGGCTTCTGCATTTGCTCTCCCTACTCCTCTATTAAATCCTCCATTTGCTGCTGTAGCAGCTATTGCGGCATCATATGCGATTTTGGCAGGTCCTCGTAAAACTGCTTCTAGGATATTTACTTTTGCAATGTTGTTGAACTGTCGGATCGCGTTGTAAATCTGCAAATCTTCGATGAACTTGATTACTGATTCAGCTGGTACGTAGCCAGTGAAAGTTGGTGGTCTTTCTGTCATTTCGTATGTGTTGTTTTCTGGCTCGTCATTTGTTTCGTCGTCGGATGATTCGTAAAATAATACTTGAAGGTCGTCACCAAAATCGATAGCTGATTCGTCGTCTGATGATAATCCGTCGTATACTGTAAGGGAGGTGATGGATTCTCTTGTCTCGCTGTAATCGCCATCTGATGGGTCGAGTGTAATGAATTCTTCTTCTTCAGAGCCGGAACTGTTTGGTGATCTTCTTTATATAAAGAGCGGGGGTATCCTTCGGTGATCCGTTTTGAACGATGCTGTCTTCCGCTATGGGTGCGCTGTCATTACTTGAAGGGGTAGTTCGATCCTGCTTGAATGAGGTCATGAGAGTCGGTCTTTCGATAACTCTCCTGCCAGTCGGCACCAAGATGTGGCAAATGTACCAATAACTGGTCGTTTGTTCGTTGAGAATGCTCAGAGTGTCAGATGCGATATCTCCCTTTGCGTATCCTTACTACAGCTTTGTGCTGTGCTCTTCAGGCTTTACTACGACTGATATTGAGATATTCCAAGACTCTGTGCAAACTGATTTATTCGGATAGAAATAGAGGGGGTATTTATACAAAATTGATAGAACTGAATGAACAAAATAATAAAGACTTCGCTACAAGTATGACTCGATAACTGCGAATAATATTTCATCGATAAAAATGAGATCGGTCACTAAAAACTACATTCGTCGCTGGTGGCAAGATCGCTTGCTAAAAACGACACTAACCAAAAATAGAAGGGTATAGGATGTTACAGTAACTCCTAAATCAAGCATAGTACAACATTCGTGAAAATCATTCAAGTTGGGGGTCGGCCATCACACTATATAATTACTCAATATACTGAGGTGTTATTTACAACCAAATTATAAACAGATTATTTAAGAAATTAGTTATAAAAGATCTTATACAATTTGCAGAAACAACACTATTAAGATCAACTATACTTATTATACTATTATCTATTGAGGAACCTATTAACCTTATAATATCTATATTTAGACATATATCTGGACCTAGCAGATCACTATTTAGAGAAGCATTCAAAGTAAATGAATTATATAAATCTAATATAACCATCTATTATGATATCAATACTACCTTTATAGAAGATGCTGATATAACTGTTTAAGGAATTACTCTTGAAGTTGATATACTTAAAGAATTAGAAGATCTTAACTTAGAAGACAAAATATTTGAATATAAAGTAAGAGAATATATTTGATATATAGATAGAGAAGAAGATAAACCTCCTACATTACTACTACTTATACTAACTACATTCACTGATATAATGGCTGATGCTACAATCACCTCATTAACTATATAAGTAGCAGCCTTAACTATACTTATAGAATAAGTAGTATAACTTAGCCAAACAACTAAAGTAGTCAATCTACAACTCTTTAATGGAGAAGCCAAAGAAGTCATTGTATTTATATCAGCCATTAAAGCCAATTACAATGCTAACAGCTAGAATAATGATCAAATACCAGATAATAGACTTACTAATAACATCAATTATACATCTGAATAAGTATATACCAAGTTATATGCTCAAGTTAATAAAATTGCTAGATTTCTCAAAAAAATCAGCAGTAATCTAATAGTAAAATCTACTAAGAAAACTGCTAACATAGTAAAATACAACTTTGGTAGTAGCTCAAGTAGCTGGAATGACCCAACTAAAATACTCAAATATTCTTATATAACAAGGTCTTAGATCTCTATTGATTAATAAATTCTATAGTAGCATATATATTACTGAAGCAAAGAAATAATTAGCTATAGCAAGATTTAATACCAAAAAAAACTAAAACCTTTGAAGCTTTTATAGCAGAAATCAATGCTAATCTCATTATCATTGAAATACCTTATAATGACAACAATTATATTACTTGTAGTATACAAGTTGATACCTTATTCAAGACCCTTCTACAGTAGTTAGAAACTTATATTAAGAAGAGAGAGAGACTATGTACTTACAAGCAATAATGTTTTAGTATAGTTATTAAATCAGTACATACAATTTTATCAGTGCAACAAACTCAAATAGAAAACAAGAATTACAACTCTAGCTCAAGCAGTAAACTAACTACTGATACTTATCATTGAAAAGAATTTAACTCCAAGAAGTGGACTTTATCATAACTCTGGAATAGGAGCCTTTTCTGAACTGATAGATAAAGACTACAGAAGAGAAATTAAAGTCAGATTAGTCAACCACAACTACAGCTAATTTGAAGTATACCAAGAAGATCAAATTACCCAAATGATGATTGTCAGATGTGAACAGCAGCTATTGAAAGAAGTGAAAGACTTAGAAGAAAAACAATGTGAAAAGAAAGGATTTGGATCTACTGGATAAGCTAATGTGATAATGAAAAGATTGGATAATTAGGAGAATGCTAAGAAGCATATCTACTCTTTTAATAAAAACCTATTACCAAACCAGAAGAAGCAGCTACAAGACCTACTGAAGGAGTATAAGGATATTATTATAATCAGCTTCAAGGACCGCTCAGACCAAGCTTTCTTTACTTACTATATCAATATAGGAGATGCCAAACTAATCAAGCAAGTATCTTACAGACTGCCAGCTAACTACTATGACTTTATATACAAGCATATTCAAGAACTATTGGAGTTAGGAGTAATCATATGATAAAAAAGTCCATAAGTATTGCCTATCAGTATAGTACTAAAGAAGGATAGATAGAGAATGGTTATTGACTACTGTAAACTGAATACAGTTACCAAGAAGTATGTATATCTAATTCTGTACTTAGAAGACTTACAGAATATATTAAAGAAAGTACAAATCTACTCAACCCTCAACCTGTGGGCAGGATATAACTAGATCAGAATAACATCTGAAGCATAGAAGAAATCAGTATTTGTTATACCATTTGGATAGTATGAATTTACAAGAATATCTTTTGGACTTTGCAATGCACCCATCACTTTTCAAGCTGTAATGAATAAGATTTTCTATGATCTGATTGGATATAGAGTAATTGTATACATCAACAATATCAATATCTATGCTAAGATCTTTATAGAACACATAGTAACCTTGAAGGAAGTATTTGAATAACTTAGAAAACATGGATTGAGGATCAAGCCAACAAAATGCTACTTTGGACAAAAGAAGATTGAATACCTTGGATTTATAATTGATAGAGGAGAAATCTACCTAGATCTAAAGAAGACTGAAATCATCAAAGCCTTTCTGATTTTACAAAATAAAATGACTCTATAGATTTTTAGAACTAGTCTAGTTCTATAAAAGATTTATCCCCAGATACTCCAAAATTACCACACCCTTGTACTGTTGAAACTATTAGCTTATTATATCTCTCTCTTCTATCAACAATCGATTGTTACATCACTCGATCATGGCTTAGACGATCTTTGTTTTGTATTGACCAATCATAATTTAGCATTAATAAATATATGCATATTAGCTTCATAAGCCAGTGCGCTCTTTACTCCAAACACACATTCGAAGATCAAATTTCAACAGGTTATGAGCCTCGAGCTGCTCGAATTGCAGCTCGACAACCTAAGATCTATGCAATCATCTATGCAATCATAGCAGTTACAACTGCGATTATAGTAAGCATTTATTTAACATTGTAAACAATGCATCAAACAACGCGATAAACAACGCGATAAACAACACCACAATAAAGCAACGCAATAAAAAAACACATAATGACATAGTATTCAACAATGCAACATGATGAAATGGACAATCTATACACATTATCATCATTAGTAACAAGATCGACAAGATTGCAGTCTAAATCAAAAACAGACAACAGATATCAAACCTTTGATGACGATGAAGGATTGGATAGCAACCATCAGAGCAATATTGCATTTAGCCTCAATCGACAGGAACAGATGGCTATAACAATCAGAAATCAGAAAGATAAATTAGACATGCTGACAACCCTAATGGGCGAATTGATGGCAAAAATCGACAAAACAAATACATCACCTAGCACGCCAACCAATCAGAATGCAGCTACAGAAGGCAACATGCCATAATCACCATTACCATCCTCAACAATCGTCAACCCAGAAGATCGAGAATATGTCATTGAAGCAATCATCGGAGAATGCAAGATTGATGAAAAAAGGCAATATCTGGTTAAATGGCTAGGCTATGATGATGATGACAACACCTGGGAGCCAATTGAACAATTGATCGATACTGAAGCCCTACAAATTTAGCAAGATTGGATGTCAGAAGCTAATTTAATTGAATCGACCAATGACCCAATGACCTATAAGAAGGCAATTTCTCTGCCTGATGCAAAGCTTTAGGAGGAAGCGATCAATCAAGAGTTTAAATCACTTAAGAATAATGATATGTGGACGATTGTACCTGAGGTGCCTGCGGGACGCAAGCCGATTGGATGCAGATGGGTTTTTAAAAAGAAACTCAACACTGATGGATCGGTTGCCAGGTACAAGGCAAGATTAGTGGCCAAGAGATATTCACAACAGCAAGGAATTGATTACGATGAAACATTTGCTCCTGTGGCAAAATTCATGTCGATCAGGGCACTTTTATTGATCGGAGCAACCCTAAACTTAGAAATTCACCAAATGGATGTAAAAACTGCATTCCTGAATGGCGATCTTGATGAAGAGATCTACATGATAGTATCTGAAGGAATCAACCAATTGGAGCTGTCACCGAAAGCTGTGTATAAGCTCAATCGATCACTGTATAGACTAAAGCAATTACCTCGTATGTGGAATCAGAAGATCAACAACTACCTCAGCTAATCAAATTTTACAAGACTACAATCAGATCACAGCATTTATCTAAGAAGGAGACAAGAAGATCAATCGCTGATAATTATTACTATATATGTCGACGATCTACTAATTCTGGCTGATTCGATAGAAACAATGAATAAATTCAAGGCGGAACTTAGCAATACATTTGATATGATGGACTGTGGCAAAATTAAACATTTTTTAGGTATTCGAGTCATGTGAGATCGAAAAACACACATGATCACAATTGATCAAAGTCACTTTGCTAATCAAATCATTACAAGGTTTAACATGATGGATGCTAAGCCAATCAGCACACCCCTTGATCCATCCATTCAACTCAAAGCTGAAGGAGGAAAATCTGCAGACCAAAGTCTATTCAGACAAATGATCGGTAGTATAATGTATCTGATGATCAGGATGAGACCTGATCTAGCTGCTGCTGTCAGCATCATTAGTCAATTTTCGGCCAATCCAATACAAGAACATTACCATGCCCTCAAATGATTATTAAGATATATTAAAGGAACAGCCAATTATAAGCTGTACCTTGGACGTGATCAGGATCTAAGACTGATCGGTTTCAGTGATGCCAATTGGGGAGGAGACATTAATATACGACGATCAACCATGGGCTATATCTTCAACCTATCAGGAGGAGCTATCAGCTGGTCAAGCAAACGCCAAGCAACCGTTGCCCTATCAACAACTGAGGTAGAATATATGGCATTAGCACATGCGACAAAAGAAGCCATTTGGCTACGCACCCTATTGGATAAGCTAGGATATTTGCCTAATTGTGTAACAACCTTATTTGAAGACAACCAATCAGCAATCGCCCTTGCCAAAAATCCAATTAATCACACTTGATCGAAGCATATCGACATTCAGCACCACTTTATTCAAGAGAAAGTTGAATCAAAGGTGATAGATATCATTTACATGGCGACAGATGAAATGATCGCTGATGCATTAACTAAGCCACTTGCATGACCAAGACTTGAAATGTTGATCGCAAAAATGGGCTTACGTAACTAACTCTTTTATTCTAAAACTTTTATGTTCTTTATCATGTCATTCTTATCACTCAAGTAGTATTTTATATATAATTATTTGCAGTAAATGTACTTCATGAATGCCATTCATGATGTACAGTTGAACATTTTTTTTATTTTTATTCTTTTATTTCTTATTTATTTATTTTTTATTTATTTTTATCGAGATATGTCAAGCAGGGGGAGTGTTGAAACTATTAGCTTATTATATCTCTCTCTTCCATCAATGATCGATTGTTACATCACTCAATCATGGCTTAGACGATCTTTGTTTTGTATTGACCAATCATAATTTAGCATTAATAAATATATGCATATTGGCTTCATAAGCCAGTGCGCTCTTTACTCCAAACACACATTCGAAGATCAAATTTCAACATGTACATGTTACAAAGAAAAGGAAGAGTATAGGAATGGATACTAGCTATACAAACTACCTTTAGTCTAATCAAGGAAGTACTTACCTATATACCAATAATAGCAAGGCCAGATCTTACAAAGGTATTCAAGTTATACACAGATGTATTATTATTCAGACTTGGAGCAATTTTGGCACAAGATGATAAAGATAGAGAATATATAATTACTTATATAGGACAAGCCACTCATGGAGCAGAACCTTCCTATAGAGCCACCCAGTTAGAATATATAGTAGTTATTTAGGCAGTACAACATTTTTGCTACTTTCTGATTAGAAAGCAGTTCACTTTGATAATGGACTACTTAGCTCTCAAATGGCTTTAGAATAAACTAAATCTGACAGGAATATATACATGATGACTAACTATACTGCAGGAGTATGATTTTACAATACAATACAAAAAAGGACAGAATTCTCAGAATGTGGACACCCTCTTATACCTACCCCAATTTATCCAAAATTAATATTCTGAACTAAAAAAATATATACCTACCCAATGGATACTAAACTCTACAACAAATATTTAGATTACCTTAGTAATCTAACCTTTACTAAGATAATGAACAAAAATGATTAACAGCTTATATTGACAATAGCACTCAACTATTTTATCAAGGACAATATACTTTACTAATGATACAAAGAACAGACATTACTTGTAGTTCTTGAATACAAAAAGCAGATAGTACTTCAGACCTCCCATGATTATTAGCTTATAAGATATATAGATGTAGATAATATATATCAGCAATTATTAGAAAAATATTATTGGAAGAATATGTATAAAGATATTAGAGAATATATCAGGAGATGTGACACTTGCTAGAAGAGATATCAAGGAAAGGAAGTTAAGGCCTTACAATCAATTATATCTGGAAGACTCTTCAAACATATTGGAATAGATATTGTTAGACTGCTACTAAGAACACTCAGAGAAAACCAATATATTATAGTAGTAGTGGATTACCTAACTCTTACCCCTTGCAGATGCTCTTAATTGTTGAAATTATTAGCTTATTATATCTCTCTCTCTCCCATCAATGATCGATTATACATCACTCAATTGTGGCTTAGACGATCTTTATCTGTATTAACTAATCATATATTAGCATTAATAAATATATACATATTTGGCTTCATGAGCCAGTGTGCTTTTTTACCCCCAAAAACACACATTTGAAGATCAAAACTTCAACAGGTTATGAGCTCCAAGCTGCTCGAATTGCAGCTCGACAACTTGAGATCTACGCAATCATAGCAATTACAACTGCAATTACAGTAAGCATTTATTTAACATTGTAAACAATATATCAAACAATGTGATAAACAATGTGACAAACAACACCGCAATAAAGCAATGTGATAAACAATATGTAATGACATAGCATTCAACGACACAACATAATGAAATAGACAATCTATACACATCATCGTCAGCAACAAGATTGACAAGATTGCGGTCTAAATCAAAAACAGACAACAGATATTAAACCCTTGATGACGATGAAGGATTGGATGGCAACCATCAGAGCAATATAGGATTCAGCCTCGATCGACAGGAACAGATGGCTACAATGATCAGAAATCAGGAAGATAAATTAGACATGCTGGTAACTCTATTGAGCGAATTGATAGCAAAAATCGACAAAACAAACGTATCACCCAGTACACTAACCAATCAGAATGCAGCTACAGAAGGCAACATGCCACAAATACAAACATAATCACCATTACTAACAACATCAACAAAGCTTAACGATCTAGCAAAAGAGTACTTGAGATTGATCAACAAATTCGATGGGTCAGGAGGCACACCCAGATTGTTTGATTACTTTGATGCTGTAGAGCAATTTATCACTAGTACTAATCTATCAGTACAAAAGGAGGAAGTCAATGCAGCAATCAGTAAAATTACAGGCAATGCTAGAATGTAGCTACAGAGGCATGTGAACATATTGGGAGAATTTGATTCATAGAATGAGCTTAAAGAGGCTATGACACAAAAATATGCACCAATGGAACAATTGTTACGAATGCATAATAAGCTTGCAATGATGAAGCAAAAGGGATCGATCAAAGATTATAATGATACGTTCAACTAAATTATAGTGCAAATTGAAGACATAACCGATACAGAAGCTATACTACAATATCTCCAGGGTCTAAGCCCCAGGTACTGGGAATTAATACTTGCATGGGAGAATATGCCGACAACACTGAAGGCTTTACAACTCGTATGCATCAAGTTCAACCCGGATAGTAAGCAGAGGTGCAACGAAGCCCACATGATAGACCGAGGTAGCTACCAAGGCAGCTACTGAGGCGGCAGTCATGGCAATCAAGGCGGAAGCGCCAGACGAGGCCGAGACTATAACAATGATAACAGAAACAATCGAGGAGGTTATCATAATAACAGAGGTGACCGAGGTGGTGATCGCAGAGCCCATTGAGGCGGGAATTTTTGGGGATATCCTCAGAAATGTTACATCTGTGAGGGAGAACATGGAATATTCTAATGCAACAAATTCAATGATTAGGTAAAAACAGAAAAAGAAAAGGCTAAACGAAGAGTCGAAGCAAATCTGGCAATTGGCGCTATTATCGATTCAGGCACCACGCAACATATGTTCAACCAATGGGAGATTTTCAAGATGGTGGCTGAGTACGATGGCTTGGTCATGTGTGCAGGGAATGAGAAGCTACGTGCTATACATGTTGGGACGATTGAGCTCAATGACAAGCTGAAATTATGGGACATTTTATATATATCAGAAATCACCAAAAATTTAATATCTGTACAGACATTAACACATAATGGAAATGATATAACCTTCAAAAGTGATGGATCAATAATTAAAATTGGTGTGGATCACGAGGAAATCAAAATTGGACAAGCTGATAGTGACCTATTTCATTTATCGACATCACCAGAGCTAGAAGCAAATATTGCTGATTCCAAGATTGATGACTATACATTATGGCATCACCAGCTAGGCTATCTGGGCTGAAATACTCTACAATCAATCAACAAATTTGTCACAGGGCTCAGAGATGTGCAGCTATCAACTGGACAAATCGAAATATGTGTCGGGTATGAATATGTGAAGTTGCACTGCAAGCCTTTCAGATATATGAAAAATCGATCAATGGAGCCTATCAGAAGGGTACACTCAGATCTGTACGGGCCGATGCCTACATCATCAGTCAATGGAGCGAAATATATATTAACATTTATCGATGATACCACTCACTATATCACAACATATTTTATTGACAACAAAAGTGATACATTTAATTGATTCCGGGCATTCAAGGCATTTACCAAAATGCAATCAGGCCAAAAACTGAAGATTCTCTGGTCCGATAGAGGAGGAGAGTATGTAAATACTGAGATGTGTGAATTTTTAATCAAAAATGAAATCCATCATAAAATGATGACACTGGACATGCCACAACAAAACGGTGTTGCCGAATGATATAACCAGACATTGATAGAGTCGATTTGGGCTGTTAAAATCACTGCCAGCATACTTGATGAACTTTGGGCTGAACTTGCCACAAGTGCTACATATCTATACAACCAATTGCCAACACGAGCTAATAAGGAGAGTGCTTCACCGTTTGAATTATAGCATGGTCACAAGCCTGATATCAGTAACTTATGCATCATATAGGCTGACATATATATGTATATTTGCAAAGGAAAAAGATCGAAACTGGCACCCCAATCCAAAAAGCTTAAAATGATTGGCTATCATGACGAAAAGAAGGCATACAGGCTCTAGGATCCAACCAATAGGAAGATAGAGATCAGCTATAATATTACATTTGATGAATCTATTATATTAAAATCCCCAACAATCGTCAACCCAGAAGATCAAAAATATATCATTGAAGTGATTATTGGAGAATGCAAGATTGATGAAAAAAGGCAATATCTGGTAAAATGGCTAGGCTATGACAATAATGACGACAACACCTAGGAGCTAATCGAACAATTGATAGATACTGAAGCTCTACAAATTTGGCAAGATTGCATGCCAGAAGCTAATTTAATTGAATCAACCAATGACCCAATGACCTACAAGGAAGCAATTTCCCTGCCTGATGTAAAGCTTTGGTAGGAAGCGATCAATCAAGAGCTTAAATCACTTAAGAATAATGATATGTAGATGATTGTACCTGAGGTACCTGTGGGACGCAAGCTGATTGGATGTAGATAGGTATTTAAAAAGAAGCTTAACACTGATGGATCGGTTGCCAGGTACAAGGTGAGATTAGTTGCCAAGGGATATTCACAACAGCAAGGAATTGATTATGATGAAACATTTGCTTCCGTGGCGAAATTCATATCAATCAAAGCACTTTTATCAATTGGTGCAACCCTAAACTTAGAAATTCACCAAATGGATGTAAAAACTGCGTTCCTGAATGGTGATCTTGATAAGGAGATCTACATGATGGTACCTAAAGGAATTGACCAATCAGAGCTGTTACCGAGAGTTGTGTATAAGCTTAATTGATCATTGTATGGACTAAAGCAATTACCTTGTATATGGAATCAGAAGATTGACAACTACCTCAGCTAATCAAATTTTACAAGACTACAATCAGATCACAGCATTTATCTAAGAAGAAGACAAGATAATCAATCGCTGATAATTATTGCTATATATGTCGATGATCTACTAATTCTGGCTGATTCGATGGAAATAATGAACAAATTCAAGGTGGAGCTTAGCAACACATTTAATATGACAGACTATGGTGAAATTAAACATTTTCTGAGTATTTGAGTCATGCATGATCAAAAAACACACACAATTATAATTGATTAAAGTCACTTTGCCAATCAAATCATTACAAGGTTTAACATAATGGATATCAAGCCAATCAGTACACCCCTTGATCTATCCATTCAACTCAAAGCTGAAGGGGGAAAATTCGCAGACCAAAATCTATTCAGACAAATGATCGGTAGTATAATATACCTAATGATTGGGACGAGACTTGATCTAGCTGCTGCTGTTAGCATTATCAGTCAATTTTTGGCCAATCCAATGCAAGAATATTACCATGCCTTCAAATGATTATTAAGATATATTAAAGGAATAGCTAATTATAAGCTGTGCCTTGGATGTGATCAGAATCTAAAGCTGATCGGTTTCAGTGATGCCAACTGGAGAGGAGACATTAATACATGACAATCAACCATGGGGTATATTTTCAACCTATCAGGGGGAGCCATCAGCTGGTCAAGCAAGCACCAACCAACCATTGCCCTATCAACAACTGAAGCAGAATATATGGCATTAGCACATGCGATGAAAGAAGCCATTTAGCTATGCACCCTATTGGATGAGCTAGGATATTTACAGAATTGTGCGACAACTTTATTTGAAGACAACCAATCAGCAATTGCCCTTACCAAAAACCCAATTAATCATGCTCGATCAAAGCATATTGACATTCAGCACCACTTTATTTGAGAGAAAGTTGAATCAAAGGTGATAGATATTGTTTACATGGCGACAGATGAAATGATCGCTGATGTATTAACCAAGCCACTTGCATGACCCAGACTTGAAATATTGATCGCAAAAATGGGCTTATGTAACTAACTTTTTTTTTTTCTCTTTCAAAAACTTTTATTTTCTTTATCATGTCATTCTTATCACTCAAATAGTATTTTACATATAATTATTTACAGTAAATGTACTTCATGGATGCCATTCATGATGTACAGTTGAACATTTTAATTTTTTTTTTTTTTATCGAGATATGTCAAGCAGAGAGAGTGTTGAAATTATTAGCTTATTATATCTCTCTCTCTCCTATCAATGATCGATTGTATGTTACTCAATTATGGCTTAGATGATCTTTATCTGTATCGACCAATCATATATTAGCATTAATAAATACATGCATATTTGGCTTCATAAGCCAGTGCACTCTTTTACCCCCAAAAACACACATTCGAAGATCAAAACTTCAACATTAATATTATACCCTTTATCTATAAAGATATTATCTGCTACTATAGGATATCTTATAAAATAACCTTCAACTAGGGAACTGAATTTATTAATGAATTCATACAGATATTAATACAACACTTCAGGATCTACTAGATAAAGACTACTGCCTACCATCTCTAAGAAAATAGACTCACTAAATAGATGAATCAAACTATCAAGAATATAATTGCTAAAGTAGTATAATCACAAGGAGATTGGGACTTATACCTACCTTCTACCTTATTTGCACTATAGACAATAAAACAGAAGATAACAAAGTTCATTCCTTTTGAGCTTATTTATAGAAAAAAAGCTCATCAGCTGGTAAACCAAGTGATGACTACCCCAGAACTCAGCCACACCCTCTGGGAAGTATAAATAAAACACTATATGATAAAGGAAATTTGAGAATTATATGATGTCTGAAATAAGGTAAGAGAATTTATTGCTATTGTACAAGATTGCCAAAGAAGAATTATGATAAGGAATATAAGGAGACTGAAAAGTTAAAGATCAATGATCAGATCTTACTATACTGAAACATAGTAGAGTCTTTATAGTCAGCAAAATTGGACCTGAAATGGGAAGAACTATACTATATCATAAGTATAAAAGGAACCACATATCAGTTACAAAAAATGACAGGAATGATCTTACTCTACACTATATACTGAAACTACCTCAAGAAATATCATACCTCACTAGAACAACTACCATAAAATTTAAGTCAGTCTGATCAAGGCATACCAACATATAGAACTCCTAGAAGATCTTGAGGAGATGGAAGAATCAACCTTGCTGAAGATCTAATCAATCATATATAATATTCAAAGAAGATAGCATTTAGCATAAATTAATAAATGGAAGGAGTACTATTGAATTATACAACTTTAAGAAGAAGAAGTTAAATATATTTGGAACCAGAAGGATAGGGAGATCTGCTAACAAGCCCTTAAAGGAGCACTCCCTATCTATATCTCCAAGATGGCTGAATAAATCTATCAGCTATTCAAGTACAAACCTAGTACCCTTAACCATTTTCAGTGTAGTACATTCCAACTAAATCAGCTTATACAAGATGATATAAAAGAGTTAAAAGAAGAAGTAAAATAATTATAAAGAGATTTCTCTAAGTTAGAGCTATATCTCAACATTTAACTTAGAGAAAGGAAGGAGATATAATAGAATATTTTGATGATAATACTAATATTTTGATCACAGTTATATGACTGTAGTAATATTATAACCTTTAGTATTATTACAACCCTTAGTGTTATTATAAACCTTAATGTTATTATAACCTAAAATAGTATTTTGATCTGATATATTATTTCACTACCTAATTATATTATAATTTGATATAGTATTTTATTTTACTTTAGCCAATCAATTTATATTAGGAGTTTTGGACAGCTACTCATATAATACTCTCTTTAATTTATATAAATACCCCTCTTACAATTATTAATAAAATTCAAACTAAGAAAGCTTATAACAGACAACCTAATGTTGAAATTATTAGCTTATTATATCTCTCCCATCAATGATTGATCATTACGTTACTCAATCGTGGCTTAGACGATCTTTGTTTTGTATTGACCAATCATAATTTAGTATTAATAAATACATGCATATTGGCTTCATAAGCCAGTGCACTCTTTACTCCAAACACATTTGAAGATCAAATTTCAACAGGTTATGAGCTCTGAGCTGCTCGAATTGCAGCTCGACAACCTGAGATCTATGCAATCATCTACACAATCATAGTAGTTACAACTGCAATTACAGTAAGCATTTATTTAAAATTGTAAACAACGTGTCAAACAATGTAATAAACAATGCAACAAATGACACCGCAATAAAGCAACGTGATAAACAACATGTAATGACATAGCATTCAATGACATAACGAAATGGACAACCTATACACATTATCATCGTCAGCAACAAGATCGACAAGATTGCGGTCTAAATCAAAAACAGACAACAGATATCAACCCCCTGATGACAACGACGAAGGATTGGATGGCAACCATCAGAGCAATATTGCATTTAGCCTCGATTGACAGGAACAGATGGCTATAACGATCAGAAATCAGGAAGATAAATTAGACATGCTGACAACCCTAATGGGTGAATTGATGGCAAAAATCGACAAAACAAACGCATCATCTAGTGCGCCAACTAATCAGAACGCAGCTACAGAAGGCAACACGCCACAATCACCATCACCATCACCAACAATATCAACAAAGCTTAACGATCTGGTGAAGGAGTACCTGAGATCGATCAACAAATTCGATGGGTCAGATGGCGTACCCAGATTGTTTGATTACTTTGATGCCATAGAGCAATTTATCACCAGCGCCAATCTATCAGTATAAAAAGAGGAAGTCAATGCAGCAATTAGTAAAATTACAGGCAATGCTAGAATATAGCTATGGAGGCACATAAACATATTGGGAGAATTTGATTTGTGGAATGAGCTTAAAGAGGCTATGATGCAAAAATATGTACCAATAGAACAATTATTATGAATGCACAATAAGCTTGCGATGATGAAGCAAAAAGGATCGATTGAAGATTATAATGACGCGTTCAACTGAATTATGGTGCAAATCGAAGCTATGACTGACACAGAAGCTATACCACAATATCTCCGGGGTCTAAGCCTCAGGTACTGGGAATTAATACTTGCACGGGAGAATATGTTGACTATACTGAAGGCTTTATAACTTGCATGTATCAGGTTCGACCCGGATAATAAACAAAGGTGTGATGAAGCCCATGTGACAGACCGAGGTGGCTACTGAGGCAGCAACCGAGGCAGATACCGAGGTGGCGACTGAGGCGGCTACCGAGGCGGCAGTCGCAACAATCGAGGTGGAAGCGCCAGATGAAGCCGAGGCTATAATAATGATAACGGAAATAATTGAGGAGGTCATAATGACAGAGATGACCAAGGCGGCGATCGCGGAGCCAATCGAGGCGGGAATTTTTGGGGACACCCTCGGAAATGTTATGTCTGTGAGGGAGAACACGGAATATTTCAATGCAACAAATTCAACGATTGGGTAAAAACAGAAAAAGAAAAGGCTAAACTGAGAGCCGAAGCAAATCTGACAATTGGCGCTATCATCGATTCAGGTGCCATGCAACATATATTCAACCAATTAGAGATTTTCGAGATGGTGGCTGAGTATGACTGCTTGGTCACGTGTGCAGGGAACAAGAAATTATGCGTGATGCACATTGGGACAATTGAGCTCAACGATGAGCTGAAATTACAGGATGTCTTATATATACCAGAGATCACCAGAAATTTAATATCTGTATGGGCGTTGACATGTGACGGAAATGACATAACCTTCAAGAGTGACGGATCAGTAATTAAAATCGGTGCAGATCATGAGGAAATTAAAATCGGACAAGCCGATGGCGACCTATTTCATTTATTGACATTACCAGAGCTAGAGCTAGAAGCAAACATCGCCGATTCCAAGATTGATGACTATATATTATAGCATCACTGACTAGGCCATCCGGGCCGAAATACTCTACAATCAATCAACAAATTTGTCATAGGGCTCAGAGATGTGTGGCTGTCAACCAGACAAATCGAAATATGCGCCGGATGTGAACACGCGAAGTTGCACTGCAAGCCATTCGGATACACGAAAAATCGATCGATAGAGTCTATCGGAAGGGTGTACTCAGATCTGTGCAGGCCGATGCCTACGCCATCAGTCAATGGAGCAAAATATATATTAACATTCATTGATGATACCACTCGCTATGTCACAACATATTTTATTGACAATAAAAGTGATACATTTGATTGATTCCAGACATTCAAGGCATTCGCCGAGATGCAATTGGGCCAAAAACTCAAGATTCTCCGATCAGATGGAGGAGAAGAGTATGTAAACACCAAGATGCATGAATTTTTAATCAAAAACGGAATTTATCATGAAATAACGATGCCAGACATGCTGCAACAAAATGGTGTAGCCGAATGATATAACTGGACATTGATGGAGTCAATCCAGGCAGTTAAAATTACTGCCGGCATATCTGATGAACTTTGGATGGAACTTACTGCAAGTGCTACATATTTATGCAACTGATTGCCAACATGAGCCAATAAGGAGAGTACTTTACCATTTGAATTATGGTATGGTTACAAGCCTGATATCAGTAACTTGCGCGTCATATGGGCTGACGTATATATGCATATTCGCAAGGGAAAAAGGTCGAAACTGGTGCCCCAATCCAAAAAGCTTAAAATGATTGGCTATTATGACAAAAAAAAGGCATACAGGCTCTGGGATCCAACCAATAGGAGGATAGAGATCAGCCACGACGTCACATTTGATGAATCTATTATATTAAAATCCCCAACAATCGTCAACCCAGAAGATCAAGAATATGTCATTGAAGCAATCATTAGAGAATGCAAGATTGATGAAAAAAGACAATATCTGGTTAAATGGCTAGGCTATGATGATGACGACAACACCTGGGAGCCAATCGAACAATTGATAGATACAGAAGCTCTACAAATTTAGCAAGATCACATGTCAGAAGCTAATTTAATTAAATCAACTGATGACCCAATGACCTACAAGGAGGCAATTTCTCTGCCTGATGCAAAGCTTTGGGAGGAAGTGATCAATCAAGAGCTTAAATCACTTAAGAATAATGACATGTGGATGATTGTACCTAAGGTACCTGCAGGACGCAAGCCAATTGGATGCAGATAGGTTTTTAAAAAGAAGCTCAACACTGATGGATCAGTTGCCAAGTACAAAGCAAGATTAGTGGCCAAGGGATATTCACAACAGCAAGGAATTGATTATGATAAAACATTTACTCCTGTGGCGAAATTCATATTGATCAGGGCACTTTTATCGATCGGAGCAACCCTAAACTTAGAAATTCACCAAATGGACGTAAAAACTGCATTCCTGAATGGCGATCTTAATGAAGAGATCTACATGATAGTACCTGAAGGAATCGACCAATCGGAGCTGTCACCGAGAGCTGTGTGTAAGCTCAATCGATCATTATATGAACTAAAGCAATTACCTTATATATGGAATCAGAAGATCGACAACTACCTCAGCCAATCAAATTTTACAAGACTACAATCAGATCACAGCATTTATCTAAGAAGAAGACAAGACGATCAATTGCTGATAATTATTGCTATATATGTTGATGATCTACTAATTCTGGCTAATTCAATGGAAATAATGAACAAATTCAAGACAGAACTTAGCAATGCATTTGATATGATGGACTGTGGCAAAATTAAACATTTTTTGGGTATTCGAGTTATGTGCGATCGAAAAACATACACGATCACAATTGATCAAAGCCACTTCACCAATCAAATCATTACAAGGTTTAACATGATGGATGCCAAGCCAATCAGTACACCCCTTGATCCATCCATTCAACTCAAAGCTGAAGGGGGAAAATCCGCAGACCAAAGTCTATTCAGATAAATGATTAGTAGCATAATGTACCTAATGATCAGGACGAGACCTGATCTAGCTGCTGCTGTCAGCATCATCAGTCAATTTTCGGCCAATCCAATGCAAGAACATCACCATGCCCTCAAACGATTATTAAGATACATTAAAGGAACAGCCAATTATAAGCTGTGCCTTAGATGTGATCAGGATCTAAGACTGATCGGTTTCAGTAATACCAACTGGGGAGGAGATATTAACATATGATGATCAACCACGGGCTATATCTTCAACCTATCAGGAGGAGCCATCAGCTGATCAAGCAAACGCCAACCAACCATTGCCCTATCAACAACTGAGGCAGAATATATGGCATTAGCACATGCGACAAAAGAAGCCATTTGGCTATATACTCTATTGGATAAGCTAGGATATTTGCCTAATTGTGCAATAACCTTATTTGAAGATAACCAATCAGCAATTGCCCTTGCCAAAAATCCAATTAATCACGCTCGATCAAAGCATATCGACATTCAGCACCACTTTATTCGAGAGAAAGTTGAATCAAAGGTGATAGATATCGTTTATATAGCGACAGATAAAATGATTGCTGATGCATTAACTAAGCCACTTGTGCGACCAAGACTTGAAATGTTGATCACAAAAATGGGCTTACATAACTAACTTTTTTTTCAAAATTTCTATTTCCTTTACTACGTCATTCTTATCACTCAAGTAGTATTTTATATATAATTATTTGTAGTAAATGTACTTCATGGATGCCATTCGTGACGTACAGTTGAACATTTTATTTTTATTCTTTTATTTTTATTTTTATTTATTTATTTTTATTGAGATATGTCAAGCAGGGGGAGTGTTGAAATTATTAGCTTATTATATCTCTCCTATCAACGATTGATTGTTACATCACTCAATCGTGGCTTAGACAATCTTTGTTTTGTATCGACCAATTATAATTTAGCATTAATAAATACATGCATATTGGCTTCATAAGCCAGTGCACTCTTTACTCCAAACACATTTGAAGATCAAATTTCAACACCTAAGGGATAGTAAAAAGCTTTACTCAAGGGGTAAGCAATTGAGATAGTTTCAAGATTCTAATAGACACATACTCTATTCAATTAATTACACTTAATTCTTGCCAGTTAACATTTATACAAATACATACCCTTCTTAAGACACTACTACATAAACTGCTAAGACCCCTAAAATATATTTTCTATACTTGCTTAATATTAGAGTATTTCATCATTAATATATTTTAGTCTATCACAATATATAATGGATGAAATAATTAACTATAGGAAGATAAACTATACCTATTATCAACTGTTAAACCCAAAGAATTCAAGAACCTTATCCTACTTAACTGCAGTAAAGAAATACTGCTAGATACTCAACTTCACTCTAACTAAACTATGAATAGATTAAGAATATAGTAGAGAATATAATTATTAACTAACATAATGAACTACTACAATTATACACTAGAGTGACTTAAGAGAATACAATCAACATGGTAGAATTTATAAAAAGAAATATTAGCATCTACTAATTCAACAGTACTGCTAAATAATTTAGAAGCTATTACCAAATAGGATATATATTATAACTTAGGTAAAAAAACTATTAAGAATTAATAAAACAAGAATCTGCCAAATATCTAAGTCTGACTACTTAAGAAAGACATATAGCCAAGAGGATCCTTAACATATTCTAACATTGGTTTTCTATATTGAAATACCTTGGCAATCTAAGCCTATGCTAATGGGAAAACTTACAAAATACAGAAGAAGAAACTTTGTTACTTTATCTCTTAGGAAATTATTCAATGAACAACAACTATCTCAAAAAAGAAACTGATACTTCTTTATTTAGATCAGATACAGAAGAAGAAATCTATACTGCTAAAATTATTAATACTATTAATACCATCTATACTGCCAAAATTATCAACACTGTTAATACCATCTATACTGCTAAAATTATCAACACTGTTGATACCATTAACATTATTGATATTTTATTTAATAATAAATGGAATTTCTAAATCAATTACTATAACATAACCAATAATATTCCAAGTAGTAACCTAGGTAGCTATCTATATAGCACCTTGAGAATTTTGTATAAATATCCTTCAATTCTTTATTTAATAAACTTCAGTTCAATAGTAGTATACACTCAAAATCCCTTTGAGAGCTAAAGATCTCAACCCCTTCTATATATATTAAGAGTGCTAAGACTTTAAGTCTAAAATCATAACTAATAATCTTATAAAGAAACAAAGTACTTTTGATATCTTAAAAACCTTATAATATTATCAGAAAAATGGTTAATTAATTCATGAACTATTTTACTAAAAGCTGCAAACTATTTTACTAAGAGCTATAAATAAAATTGCTATAAACACAGATGCTAGTCATAGACTATGAACTATTATTGGCGAACAGCTGTAAACAGCCTCAAACTACCCTAGAACTCAACTAAAATAATATTGCAAATCACAAACTGGCTAGAACAGCCTGTAAACAGCCTGTGAACAGCCTACAAGCACAGATGCTAGTTATAGACTATGAACTGAAAATAGTTTCCTGATAATACTCAGAGATTTCTAAGTCTAATGTGAATTAGTATTATTAGATACTTCCTCATATGCAGTTCTAGAGAAACCCCCTTATAGTAGATTATATACTCTACTCGCAATCAGAGCTTATTTTATTAGCTTCTCTCATATAGCCAATTTATATCACTACTACTCTTAGTTTTGAGGATAAGATATTCCCAGTTGAGCCCCCAGATGTTATAATTAATATATAACTTACCCAATTTTCAAGAATGTTCTTCTAGTAATGACTTCTGATTCTATCTGTTATTAATTATCTTTTAGATCAGATTATCTAGCAATTTGCAATAATCAGATAATATTTTATAATAAAGCTATTTATATTCTCTTCAATTTTATATAAATATCCTCTCTATTTCTCTTTAATAAAATCAGTTTGCATAGAGTCTTGGAATATTTTAATATCAGTTATAATAAAGCCTAAATAAGTTGCAGTATATAGCTATTAGTAAAAATATACAACTAGAGATATTATGTTCATAATTCTAAGCATTCTCAATATATATGAAATGATTGATTATTAGTACATTTGTCATAATATTAATTTATATAAATAAATATAGATTTTTAAATAATATATAAGTTTATTTATATAAAGTTATCTTATTTCTATAAGATTATTTTATTTATATAAAGTTATCTTATTCATAAAGTTATCTTATTTATATGGTCATCTTATATTAATAAAATTATCTTATAAACTATATATATTATTATCAATAATAATGTCAACAATAAATGATATTATTAACTAATTATTTTATAATTATAATAAACTCTACATAATCTATAGTATACCTTGTCTATAATCAAATAGCTTTTATTCCTATAGAATAATATTAATAATTAAAATAAAACTATATAAACCAATAGAGAACATATCTAATTTTAATATAACAGAGAGATTTTTTTAGATTTTTATCCTTTTTTATAATAACATTATTTATTTTTTAAAAAAAAATTGAAAATTGCAATTTGTAGCTTAGATTTTATAAGTGATGATTTATTTCAACTTTATAACCTTGCCTATAATCAACTAAATTAAGTCATTTTTACAGTTTCTATTTCTTTAAAATATAATATTAAATGTATATTATAATATAAATCTGTAGTTTATATTACTAGCTTTAGTATAACAAAGAGTTTTTTTTTTTAATTATATATTGTGATAGCTGACCTCCAACTTGACTAATTTTTATAAATTTGATACTATACTTGATTTAGAAGTTATTCTAATTTTCTGTTCTCTCCCATTTTTAGTTAGTATCATTTTTAGCGAGCAATCTCACTACTAGTAATAAACTTAGTTTTTAATAAGTAATCTTACCAGTAGTGATGAACCTAGTTTTTAACAACTGATCTCATTTTTATTAACAGAATATCATTTGCAATTATCAAAGTTATATTTTGTAGTGAAGTCTTTTCTTAGTCATTCCTTAGTCTTTCAATTTTATATAAATACCCCCTTTATTTCTATCTAAATAAATCAGTTTATATAGAGTCTTGGAATATTTCAATATTAATTATAGTAAAGCCTGAAAAGCATAGCACATTTAGCTATAGTAAGAATATGCAAAGAGAGATATTGCATCTAAGTATTCTCACTTGATATATATAAACAAACAACCAATTATCAGTACAATTGTTACATCTTGATGCTGACTGGCAGAAGCTTTATCAAGTAAGCTTAAAGGCTGAAAATGACCAAAGCTTATATCCTCATTCAAGCAGGACCAAACTGTTATGACTATATAGATTCATTAAGTTGATACTCTGCTATATGAAATGAAATAACTGATGCTATAGTGCAACTAGCATATACTATAGGAAAATGCCACTAGGAAATACTAAGATATGCACCCTATACTTAGGTGCAGACTCAAATCACTAGCTCAATCAGGTTCTACCTAAGATAAGACCTATATAAAATGAATAGAGAGCAATATCGCTAGAGAGAGAAATGATTATCAGAGAGTGAAATGAACAAGAGCTATGATGATCACTGGAGAACAATACAGACAGTCTAGCTATGATCAATTAAGAATTCAATCTATAAGGGCTATGATGAATTGAATGATTGCTGAATGAGTTGAAGTAAACTGATTAAATAGACCAAACTGAATGAACTAATAGAGAAACTAATAAAGAAATAGATAAATTATAACTATCTTGAAGCCAATGTACTCTGGTATGTGCTATAGGAAATAACTATAGAAGGACTACCAAATATTGCCCTAGAGGAAGAATAAAATGATCATGAATTATTGAAGAGATTTTTATTATCAAACTAGCTCTTAATCAATACATAGAAGAAGATAAAGTAAAGCTATCTATTTGAGTAACCAACTTGGTTAACCTTTGGAAATTTAATCTCACTTTCCTCATCAAAATCAAACAGAACAATAGCAGAATCAGACAGAAGAGTACAAACAAGAGATGAACTCTCTGGAGCATGCTAGCAGATAGCCCTTACTAGTATTTGATATCTATTAGAAGAACTTGCTGGAGAATTAGGAACTTTACTCTTATCTCTAATAAAGAGATTTACAAAGAAATTAATAGGAATTCTCAATCCCAATAAAATCAGTAAAGTAGATATTTATCTGTCAATAACTTTAGGAGATTTATTCTCCTTATCTAATGACCCTAAAGAACTCAATAATCTAGGAGTTAAGACTAGAATACTTGAATTGATTGAATCCAAGACTTGACCATTAACTCTGAAAGGATCTGAGTATCCTTCAGAGTTACTGAATATTAGGACAGTTCTAATTATATAAGAAATGTTGTAATTATTAGCTTATTATATCTCTTCTATCAATGATCGATGCATCAACGATCGATCATACGTTACTCAATTGTGGCTTAGACGATCTTTGTTTGTATCGACCAATCATAATTTAGCATTAATAAATACACGCATATTGGCTTCATTAGCCAGTGCGCTCTTTACTCCAAAAACACACATATTCAAAGATCAAATTTCAACAGGTTATGAGCCCCGAGCCGCTCGA